>JZSA01004156.1:0-31746 GCA_000956155.1 Cotesia vestalis | reverse complement strand
AAAAAAAAAAAAAAAAACAAATTAATGTATAACAAGATGACTTGTAAATAGTACAGTAATTTAATAGCTATATTGCTAAATGAGTAGACCATTGATATGCTAGCAATTACAACCCAAAAAAAAAATAATAGTAATTAATAAAAATGAAAAGAAAAAATAATTTATAAAATTCTGAAACCAGAATTTTCAATATTATATATCAAATTAATTTTTGTTTGTTTATTTCTAAAGGTGCTAACGTGAAATATATTTATGACAGTAAAGTTAGCAGTCATTAGAGATTTTTTTAATTTTTTTTAACAAACAAATTTGTTCCAAAAAATAATTTCTAAAAAATTGCATTTTTTATTTTTTTAAATTTCTACATGCCATTTTTTTTGCCATAATTTATTTGTTAAAAAAACTGAGAACAAAAAATTGACATGTAGAAATTTAAAAAAAATTTTAAATGTAATTTTTTTTAAATTATTTTCCAGAAAATATTCATTTTTCCAATTTTTTTTTCTTATTTTTTTTTTTTTGACCATAATTTGTAAAAAAAATTTTTTTAAATGATTTAATATCTGTAAAATTTATTTTCATTTAATTTTTAGGAGAAAGCTGCATAAACGTAGTGTAATAGACGTAGAAAATTGTGACGAACCAGACCGATTATCAGTCCCAAGTGACTTGACAAATCCACGAAACTCAATAGAAGAAGCACTAAGATTAATCAACTTTACCCGGTCAGAAGACAGCAACGATGACTGGGAAGAAAAAATCGAAAAAACATTATGGTCACCAGTTCAAAGAAGAATATTTTCCCGAATATTTATGATAATAAACTCTGAACGGTTACACAGACTAACAAAAGTGAACAATAAAATGGAGCTAGTATACCGACGAACATCAACCGACTCATCAGCTAAAAAATTTCGCGAGGTAATGGCTACTATTAGCTGGGACTACAGAATACTTCAATGGTTGCACGGCTTACTAGTTGATAATTTATCTCGTGAAGCACTTATCATTTATTTAGACATACTTCAAACATTAAGAGCTAAAGTTCCTCAGCTAGTCGACAGAATGACTGCTCCAATAGCAAATGCCATCGTTAAACCAGGATCTATACCTTTAGAGACACTAAATGCTCTTATAAAACGAACTTGGGATCCAGTGGCTACTTGTTTAAATAATATTAGACCTAAAAAGCTTCCAGGTAATCCAATTTTAGTTGTTGTGCCATCTGGAATTGGCAGTAGCATTTCACCACGTCAACACAAGTGGATTACACAATTGGGAATGCTTGGAACGCTTGTTACTGTCCATTCACATTTAGGATTGTCAGCTAATAAAATGACGATGATGACGTGCCTTGAGCAACTTGTACAAGCTACAAGAGCAAAGATTCAAGATGTGAGAAGTGATTTTCCAGGAAATCCTGTAATTTTAGTTGGTTTTAATTCTGGAGCTGCTTTAGCATCTCAAGTTGCGCTAATGGAACATGTTACAGCTGTTATATGTCTCGGTTTTCCTTTTGCGACTGCAGAAGGTAAAAGAGGCTCACCTGAAGACACTCTAATGGATATAAGATGCCCTATTATGTTTGTAATTGGTCAAAATGCAACGCTTGTAAGACCTGATGATCTAGAAAATGTACGAGAAAAATTGCTCGTTGAAAGTTGCCTAGTTGTTGTAGGTACTGCGGATGACAGCTTGAGAATATCGAGCAATAAAAAAATTTCTGAAGGAATTTCTCAGGCTATGGTTGATCGTTGCATCATGGACGAAATTACTGACTTCATTGGCGGTATTTTGGTTCAACCTCATCCATTGCCACTACGCCCAGCTGGATTACTAAATCCAGATAAAAATAAAAGAGAAGCACGTAAACGGAAAAATTCAACCAGCAGCTCTGTTGACAGTGAATCGAGCTTTCCAAATTTACAGAAAAAAATTCGTTCAGGTACGCCGGGTAGTCAGTTTAATACAAACAAGAGTCAAGGCTCTTTTAATAAGTCTTCGGTTTTAAATATACAATCCATTTTTGTTACAGCGGGCAATTCGAATGATGCTAACTCACATAATTCTGTTCCAAGGCGAAAACCCAAAATTATCAATAATCAAAAATTAGGCTCGTCTGATCAAATAATATCTCGTCAACCAATTCCTGTAACTAATTTTTATTATTTTATTAAGATTTAATATTTAATAAAAAATAATTTCAGTTATTTTACATATTCGCGTTTTCGTGCTGGGTCGTGCTCAAACGTGCTAGGCTTTAAATTAATTGTGAATAAATTTATTTCTAATTATTGTTATATATCAATCGATTCGTTTTTGCATTTCCTACAAGGTTATTATGTCAAACAATTGATTAGTTTATTATTTTTTTAGAAATCTTTATCAGATGACTATTTTGGACACAAAATTTTTCTTATCCTCTTAATAACATATTAGTATTATTATTTTTTTTTTTTATTAATTGACATCTTTTAAGATATAAACTCATTCTGATGTAACGATTATCAAGAGCATTCATTTGAGTATGCACACGATTTTTTTCATATATTTTATATACATCACAACATGAGATATATCATATATATATAAAATATATGAAAAAATTTATGTGGGTATTCAAATTAAAGGTCTTAATTATCTAACTACAAATAGAGAATTTTCGAATTTTCTTAATAATATAGATTATTTATTTTTATAGATATCCTCAAATTCAAACGGAATCACACTGAATATTGGATCTATGGCTAGTTTAAGTCCCATGGGTCCAATAAGATTACCCGCCGGACCGTCAAATCAACTGAGCAATCCAATTCAATCTAATTCTAATTCAAAAACTCCTGTTTCATTTTCTAAAGTTCCAAAAATGATACAATCAAATAATACATCAAACGTTACGGGAAAATTAAAAACAATTACACCAACGAATAAAACGTTCAATAAATCCATCTCTACTAATAATTATAAGGCGATGGAAAAATCTGGAGAGACAAAACTCGTTACGGTATTAACATCCAATGGGAACCAAGTTAGAGTCGCAGCACCTTCAGGTATTGCTATAAATAGTTTAACCGTCTATTAATATAAATAGTTAATCAACTGATTTATTAACAACTTAATTATTTATTTTCAAGGTGGTCAAAATAAATCTTCTGGAACAGGAGGATCTTTGACTGCATTATTACACAATCGAAAAAATAATGACAATTTAATTGAGGAAAAAATTTCTAATCAAACAATACCAATCAGTCACTGTGAATCCAGTAGTACAATTACTAGTACTGCATCTACAACGACAAAAGGTAGAATATCAATATCTAAAAGTATAAAACCATCGTGATTATTAAATTTGAATTAATTGTTTAAAATAACTCATCTCAGATAAATTACCAAAAAATTAAGTTAAATTATAAAAAAATACTTGTATATATATTATCAGTGATAATCGGAAAAAAATAGACCCGGAAAAAATTTTTAAGTTATAAAAAATTCATATTATTTCATTAAAATTGCCTTTTCTTTCGACTTTCATAGTAGTGTTCCCCTTAAAATTTTTTGCGTCTATTTTTTCCAGGATTCATTATCAGTATTTTTTTTTTTACAAAAATGAACTCAACTTTATCTTTTTTAATTTTTTTTCACACTTATAATTAAATTATAAGTAACTTATTTTTTTTTATTTTTTTAAAATTATCTACCATTAGTGGTTAAAAAATATGTAAATTAAACACATTTTTGATAAATTAATTTTTGTGTTTTAAATAAACATTTTTTTTTTTCGTATTTTGGATTAATTTGATTTTTATCCTTTAATCCTTGAATCCATTACTCCTGTAATTTATTTAGTTTACATTAAAGTTGATTTCATTTCATTAATGATGTGGATAATTTAAATATATATAATACAAATGAAAATGAAATTAGCAGACATCTGAAAATTTTAAATATTTTTCTTATTAAAAAAATTATTACAAAAAAATAAAAATTTCAGATGACGAAAAATTGAGAAACTAAAAGTATACACGGAAAGAACAAGATGACACTGGATATCATCCCAGATTATACTCATTATAATCTAGATTATACTCATTATAATCTGGATTATACTAGTTACTATCTAAAATTTTTTTTTCCCTCAGTATAATCTGGGATGATATCCAGTGTCATCTTGTTCTTTTCGTGTAATTTTCTTAAAATATTTTTTTAGTTATAATTTAATTAATGATAAAAATAAAAAAAAATTTTTTAACGTCTGCTGATTTCAGTATCATCAATACAAATGTAAAATATATTAATTAATTTTTGTAGTGATGGAGTGTACGAGTTCAGGTGGAAATGTTAATTTAAATAATACAATCAACATCACGAGAGTTAATGAAATTACTCCAGTGACTGAAAGTACAAATTCAATAACAATACTGCCGTGGTCGAATAAAATAAAAAATTCACTGAAAAATGATGAAACACTGCCGAAAATAACGCCTATAAATAATAAAAATCAATGGCAAAAAACCCAACAACCATTAATTAAAAATAATCCGTCATTAGAAGTTGACGATGATGATCTCGGAAATATTTTAGACATACCAATAATATTTGCTAAAGATGATGATAATTTAAATGCTATTGAAAAATCACCACCTATTTCTTTGCCTCTCACAACTATTAATGATTCAATTCAACAAAAATCAGTCAATAAAATAAACCCGACAAAAGTTGTTTTATTGAGTAATAAAGAAGGTAAAGTTTATCAACGACCTACGAATAAAATAACGCCCACAAAAAAAATTGATCAGGATTCAAATCAATCAGACAGTCTTGTTAATCGTGTTGTCTTTCAAAGACGCATGCAAAATTCATCAATGTCTTCTAATCAATCTTCGTCTTCTGGAAGCAATCAACAACCTGTTAAATATACTAAAATAATATTATCAAAACGACAAAATTCTGGAACTTCAACAAAATATACTGATCAAGTGGTATTAACTAAAAATACTACGCATAAACGTCAGTCTTCCCAATTAATTGTCAGTGATCAAAGTCATTCATCATACACATCAACACCTATTAAAGTTATACCTAAATTAGCTGATAAAATTAATAATGATAATCATAATTATAATATTGTAGATAGTGACGAAAAACACATTGTACAAACTAAAACTAAGGACTGTAAATTGTTTGATGAGTCAGACATTTGATAATCTAGCGGAGTTATTTTTTAGTATAAATATAATTTGTTATATTGTCTCATTTTATTTGATTTCACATTATATTATTTTTCATCTCCGCAATATTTATAATTATTAATTATTATTAGTTAATACTATTTTTAATAATAACTGTTCATGATATATAGTACTGGTCGAAAATTATAATTCGATGTAATTATCACACTTTTTACTACCTAAAATTGTTATATAGATTAATAATTGCTGTTAATAAATTATTTGTCTAAAAATTAGTCGTACTTACCAATTTTTAGATGTTATTTATCAATTTGAATTGGTTGGTCCCCGTTTGTAGATGTAAATAATGTATAAATTTTTTTACTAAGCTCAGGTCCAAGTTTTCTTGATGCTGCAGTTGAAGTTATTGATCTTTTAATCTACAAACAATCAATTAATTAAGAAATTATTTTTTATCTTGTGAAATATGGACATTTTTAAAGATATAAGCTCCCCCCGACGTTACACTCATCGAGACTTTTTATTTGAGTACCCACATGCATTTTTGATATATTTTTCATATATACATATATATATATATGAAAAATTGATGTGGGTACTCAAATGAAAGCTCTGGATAAGTGTAACATCAGGATGAGCTTACATTTTAAAAAATGTGAATAATAAAGCAATGATGTTATATTTTGTCCGCTAATGATATTTTTAATGATATAAGCTCATCCTGGAGTTACACTCATCGAGACCTTTCATTTGAGTACCCACATCAATTTTTCATATATTTTATATATTTAAATATATAAAAAATATATAAAAAATGCAAGTGGGTATTCAAATGAAAGCTCTTGATGAGTGTAACATCGGGATGAGCTTATATTTTTAATAACGTCAATATTTAAGAAAGTACAGTGCAATTCAATAAAAATCATTAGTTAATAAAGCAAAATTTTATTTAATTATAGTTCACAAGTCACGGAAGTCACATCGTGACTGCAAGGTTGTTATTTATAAAATAAATCTAAAAATTTAGTTGCTTATTTACCGGAATATCTTTCAAAAGATTTTCTCCATCCTCACGTGAACAATTTGAATAAGCCTGTAATAAATTTAAATACATTAAAATACAGTTATAATAAATTTTTATTTTTAATAAATTCAATTACTTGAATTAATTGTTGAGGACTCGGATAGACAGAAGAAATGGCATCAGCAACAGCTAAGCTGGAGTTATTAAAAATACAGAGTTGCTTCAACCAGAGTTTTTTCAATCCATATCCTTCTTTATCAACTTGAATAGTATTTCTATTATCCCCAGTAGCAAAAAAATCCAATTGATCGTTTAATTTACTGTCCATCTCCAATTTATACGGAATTTCTGCAATTGATTTTGTGTATTGATAAATTAACAAGCTCATATCAGCAGCTTCATCAATGAGTCTACTATTGCACTTAGCTTGTAATTGAATTTGAATTAAATTAGCATCAAATACTTTTCTGGATACTTTAGGAATATTTTCAATAGACTCGTACAATTTATTATTTGCCTTTTTTTTGCCTTTGCTTTCATGATACTCAAAATATTTTTCTACTCCGTAAATTACTAAAGTTGGATTAATCTCAGCTGAAGAATTACAGAGAGAAATGACAGATGACACAAATAATTTATCATTTATCAGCTGTATAACTTTATCCCACTTCCAAATAATTAACAAATATTTTTGATTAACTTCAATTGTTGTTGTGTTAATTTTATTGTCAAAATCTAGTGAATAATTCTCAACAGTTCTTGTCCAAGAAATACTATTTGGTACAGATGAAAATTTAGTGGAATATTTAACAGCTGACGCATCCAAAATTGACAGAGTTTCATTATAAAAATCAAATTTACAAATTTCATGGTGAAAATTAACTGTAATAAATTTTAAACATTCACCTGGTTCAATATTTTTAATGCGCTTTTTTTCTAACTTCAATTCTAACTTAGCTTTAGCCGCTTCCTTTTTTTCTCTAACCTTATCTTCATTAACAGCTGCAGTTTTTTTTTTTCTAGATCTTGCTTTAGTGGTGGCACTTTCAGATGATGACAATAATACATTTTTATTATTTTTTTTCATTGAAGATTTTTGTTTATTTTTATTATAATTATGACAATCATTGTCGTCAGAAGATAAATCACAATTGTAATTATTTTTATTATTTAAATTTGCAAAACCGGTATACTCTTCGTCTATATCGGATAAATCCATCATTTTAATATTTGTTAATGATAAATTTACAACAATACTATTTTTAATTTAATAATGTCTTTACTTGAACACTTTTTAAGGACAAAATATAAGCACACGTCTGTTCGCGGTTCATACTGTAAATATTTACACTGCCTACGCGTGTTAATAATCATAATACTGAAGTTAGCCGTCAGCTGTCAATTTTAAAAATTTTAATAAAAAATTAATTACAATAAAAAAATGCTTATAAAAATTTTCATTTGTAATTTTTATTAATTTTCACATGTGCAATTTTTTTTATAATAATTGCATTATTGTAAAATTTTTAAATAATTTTTAATGTCTGCCAACTTCAGTGTCATTAATAATCGATATGTAGTTTCGATTTCGATTATGTGAATCGATAGTTCTTAACCGTCAAATTTGTGCTTAGTATAATACTGAAGTTAGCAGTCAGCTGTTAATTTTAAAAATTTTTTTAACAAATCAATTACAATAAAAAAATGCTTCTAAAAATTTTCACTTGTAATTTTTATTAATTTTCACATGTGAAACTTTTTAATCAATTTTTTTTTAATAATTGTATTATTACAAAATTTTAAAATAATTTTTAATGTCTGCCAACTTCAGTGTCATGTGTTTAGTTTAAAAATAGTAACGGAAAAATCTACAAGCTTAGAATGACAATAAAATAAAGTGATAAAATAAAATGACAATAAAATTGAGTGAAACATTGGATAGTTTTTAAAATTTTTAAAACAAGTTAATTTTACAATTAAAATTCTCATTTTACATTTTCGCGTTTTCGTGCCGTTTAAATTAAGTGTCGAAAAATTTATTTCCAATTATTGTTATATACCAATCAAATTGTTTTTGCATCCCCTACAAGATTATCAGGCCAAAAAATTGATTAAATTATTATTTTTTTAGAAATTTCAAATTTCTTAATTTACATATTCGCGTTTTCGTGCTGGTTTTATTTAATGACATTAAATTTTTTTAATTTTGACAATAATGACAATAAATGAGAAATTACATTGTATTCTGTCTTCTGATGATATTTTTATCAATGTATTTATTAAAAAAAAATTTACCACACTGGACATAAAATTAAAAGGTAAAATTGTCAATCAAATCTGTTTAATAAATGAAATCAAAATAATTTTTGGATTCATACATATTTATTTTTATGTACAGTAAATGAATACAGCCATAATTAATATTTATTTTTACAAAGCCCGTGAAAAAATACAGCAGAGCAATATTTGTATATAATATTGTTAGAAAATGTGAGTAATTATGTATTTTTTTATATCTGACTTTATTCTTTTATTTATTTATTTATTTATTCATTTATATTTAATTTAAGTATGTATAATATTGAAGTGTTTGGACGAAATACTTTTGACAACAAGCGTTTTCCACGTATAAGTACATTTTTTCGAGCACATAAAAGGTATTACGCTCTACAACTATTTACATTTTTTTTTTTTTTTTTATTCAACAGTAAAAATATAACTTACGTAACTTGTACGTCAACTATAATTATTAGAAATACAATAAGTTTTATCGTATAAAAAAAAAATGTAATTTAAAGTACAAACTTTTATAGTCTTTCAATAGATTAGAATACATTGATAGTCTCGGGTTCTTTTTTTAACGTAAAACTTAGAGTATTTTTTATCACTTAATATGAAGGATTGATTTTAAAATTCTATCTAACTATTTTGTTCCCGTCTGATGAGATCGTGCTGCTGGAGAATCGTCAAGAGACACTTTTATGCACGTGCCGAAACTAGGAAGACGACGGATCTTTTGCCTCAGGACACGATCGTGTTGGAAGAAATAATAACGATTTAAAAAATATTAAATAATAATCACAGGTAACACTGAATATTTTTTTATGTTATTATTTTACTTGATCATTCTTCACTACTGACAATAGTGAAATTATTTTATATTTAATTAAGCTGATGGTACTTTAATTTTCATTTATTTTTAGTAATTATTTACAAATTGGGCCAATCACCCTCAAGTAGCATTAATCAAATTAATTTTATTTTACAATACTGAAGTTGACAAATATTAAAAATTTTTTTGGAATTTTACCGCCATTAAATTATTAAAAAAAAAATTTAATTAAAAAGTTTCACATGTGGAAATTAATAAAAATTACAAATGAAAATTTTTAGAAGCATTTTTTTACTGTAATTAATTTGTTAAAAAAAATTAAAAAAAAATAGGTTTGACCCCACTTGTAAATAATTACCCTATTTTTTTTTAAAAATAATGAAATCATGAGAAATAATATGTATACATTGCTTATTAATGAGCAAAAGACGATGAATGAAATAAATATTCATTAACAGGAATTCACTTCACGAAAGACTAGTAATGATACTATTCGTTATAGGACTTTCTTCCGTTTAATTTCCTTATCCTCATGACTTATAAAATTATTATTATTATTATTATTAGTATTATTATTATGATACGTAACCTTATGTATATTTATAAATAGATCCTTGCTATATTATTTATTATACACCTTCAATAAAATTTTTTTTCATCCACAGTTGGATGATCGGTGACAAGTGTCACGCATCAGAAAATAAAAATTCACTTTCTGACAATAATACCTCAAGGTCAGAGGGAACAGTATGAAGATCTGAGTTGGCAGCGTGGGAAGACTCGATTGGTCGACCAGTGGCATTAACTCCCTTAGACGTTGATGATTGTTGGCCTTTCCTGAGTTTATCTTTTTTATTTGAAGTTCGAACAAGAACTGCTGTTCTGGGATGAGAACTTCTTATATTTTTACGATTACTGGATATTTGTTGAACTTTATCGGTTTTTTTAAATTTGACACTGAATTTAAATGGAGGTTTATAAACAATTTGTAGTCGAACACGTTCACTTGTTGGATCTTTAGCTCTTGCAGAATTGCTGATACGTTGAGTCTTAGCATCTGCTGTCCTTTTAGAATTTAAAGGTCGTGTTCTCGAAGTAGCAGCAGCAGCAGCAGCAGTGGTCCGTACCATTGGAGTTACTGCCGGAGAACCGGCAAGACCTACTGGTGTCGATTTGCTCTTTGTTAAAGCTGCAATATTGGCTTGTTCTATTCGACCATGTGACGCAAGAAGCCAAGATCTAACTTTACTTTTGGGATCTGAATTATCACTGGAAGTAACTTCATTATCCTCGTCAGCTTGTGCCATTGAATAATCAATTACTTCTTTCTTTTTACGTTTTTTCTTCAATCCAACATCTTTGGAAGACACTTTAGTTGGAGTCTCTTCTGGTATGGGAGCTACTTGCTGATCAGCAATGGAAGGTAACGCTGTTGATACTTCAATACACTTACGGTTTGGTTCTTCAACAACAATTGGCACAACACGTTTCTTCTTTTTCTTCTTTTTTTTAGCCAACTCCGGTGGCTGTTTACTTCTTCTTCTCATCATGGTTGTGATCTTTAATTAAAGAAATTTAATTTCTGCAAAATTAAAGGGAAACTTTGCTATTATTTAAGGGGCACAACTAGTGTGAAATTTTTTTAAAAATCAATTTTTTTTTTTTTTTTTTTTTTTTGGTCAATCCCATTTTGGGCCATATCTTTGAAAATAACATACTAAAAATTTTAATTTATTAGTATAGATATACCATTAAAATAAAAAAAAATTAGATACAGTATTTTTTTTTTTTTTTTAATTCCCAAAAATCGCCTTTGTTTTAAGCTGTCAGTTGTGCCCCTTAATTTATATAAATTTGTGTACCTTTGCTGTCTTGTTATTACTACTATTATTTGTCGGATTGTTGGTCAACAAATCCTTCTGTTTGCTTTGTCGTCGTTTCTCTCTCACTTTCTGATTTAATGGAAGTTTCGCCCTGACAGCCGGTGGGTGGACTGTCACCCCCTCCGCACCCTCCGGTGGTAATCTCACTGTTTCGGTTGTTGAACTGTGGATTATCGTAACCGACTTGAGTTTCGGGTTCGATCGTTTCCCGAGGAACCGTATCGTTGCTACCTGTATTTCATAAAATAACAGTTAAACCATTTTAATTATTTCTGACTAATAATTATTTATTACCAAAATTTTAAATTTAAATAAATTACGGCAGTAAATACTACTGTATTGGGTAAATACACATATACCAAGGAATTAAAGCATCGAGCAGTTACTTTAATTCGATGAAAAAAAAAATAACTTACACTTTTCTTCCGTACTTTGATCCTTAGATTTTTTTTTATAGTGTCTCTAATAGACACAATATTAACAAGAGAAAATGAAGAAATAAATAATAAATTATAAACAAAAATTATTATCCAAAAAAATAAATTTTAAAATAATAAAATAAATTGGCAAATTTTTTCTATACTTACGAGTAAAGATATCGCTGCTAGAATAAGAAGAGCAACTGCATACCAGTGGTCAATAACCCATCTTCTGAATGTAGCTAGACTTTCATCAGATAACAATAGTTTTCTTAACGTCGCCAACGGTCCACTTGGATCAACTTCTCGACATTTTTGAAATACATCGCAATATCCATTGTAATCATTGCACGGCGTACCCGGTTTTGAAAACATGTCAGGAATGTCATACGGAGGTGAGTTCCAATCGAATGACGATCTAGGATAAATAAAATAAATTATCAGTCTGAATAAAATTTAATTCAATATAATTTTTAATAATTTTTTTTTTTTTTTTTTTTTTTTTTTTTTTTTTTTTTTTTAGAAACTTACAAACAAGGTTGATTACCACCAGGAAGACGACAACAAAGCTCACAGGCTTTAGTCGGTGGGTCGTTCGGACCAGGAATGCATTGACAAGATTCTAGGCCATAAGCTAGGCAAATACTACCGGTACACTCCTAAAAAAAAATAATTTAATAATTTATATTATTAACAATATATTATTTAATATAATTGTTGGACTTACTCCCATAAAGCACACCAGTTCGCGGTTACAGATTGTTTTATTTGGTTTATTGATTGACGGAGGACAGTGTGGTGACCGACCATCGCAAAAACTTGCGTCTCTACAACCATTATCTTCACGACACTTGTCTGAGAACTTTAATTTACAGTCTGTTGTACAACAAGGACCTTGACTAGGGCTGCAAATAGATCTAGGCGTCAATGTACAGGGTTTTTCTTCTGCCGGCGGGTAACGACGTTGAGGAAAACAACAAGAATCACGACAGTCTTCTTCCCATCCACAATCACACTCTTCTCCGTCTTCAACGACTCCGTTCCCACAAAGTGACGCTTGAGGTTCTGCAATTAATTTTTAAATCAATGTTATATACAATAACAAAACTTTATAAAACAGAAAATTAATAGCAATTAAAATTTTTACCTGTGAAACAACCTTTAGGTGAACGTGCTTTAGTATTTAAAACAGGATTTATGGCATTTAAACTGCACGGACTAAAACGATTGTTATTACGCTTGTCACCACTGGTTGCACGAGCAAACATTATAAAATTTCCATCCTCACCACCTGGTGTACACTGCTCTGGATCGTGCTGTAAATAACCGTATCAAATTTAAAGTTTTTTTTTTTATTTAATTTAGTTTTTATTTGTTGTTTTACATAAGTAATCTTGTTAATTGTTTCACTTACCGGTGACCCAAAATTATGGCCAATTTCATGTGCCAGAGTAACATGAGAAACAGCTGGTGGTACGTGTTTCCCGTAATTCAGTAAAGTTACGATTCCAGTGTTCAGAGACTTCATACTTCCTCTGTAGTGCTGTAAAAAAAAAAAAAAAAAAAAAAAAAAAAAATTTTAGTAATTTATTAAATTAAAAATAAAAACTTTATGACATAAAAAAAATCCGACCGATCAATTAAATTATTAAATGAACCCGTTCATGAAAATTAAATTGCTAAAATCAATTCTAGAAACACGGAAATATTATTATTATGTGTAAATATAAATTTTACATTTTTTTTTTTTCAGTATTTAAATATTTTATGAATAATACATAATTGACTGAATATTTAACATCGCTTAATTTGTTATGAAATAGTAGACTGAGCGGAATTTTAAAATAATAAAAAAGTTTAAATTATATATAATATAAATGGTATACGCATCATAAATTTAAAGATAAAATAATCTATTGATGTACATAGTAAATGGAAAAAGATGTTTTGGTCTTTTCATAACGACTTTTCGATCAATATTTAATATCCTGTATACCTCGTCTCTAAAAAGCTTGAATTCTGTCTGTACCTATTTCCAGGTGGTTAAGAGAGTGAATATATACAGACATAAGCGCGCGCATGTATCGTACTTTATACGAAGTACAAACAATAAATTTGCATTTAAATAAAATTTTTATTTTTAAATTAAACTAAACTTTAAAGTAGATAAAAAAATACTATAAAAAAAAATACGAGCATTAAAATAATATAAGAAAATTAAATGAGATAATATTCTTACTCCGTTCTTTTCGCAAACGCCGCCGGCATTTTTTAAATCGCCTGTCCATGCAAGTCCGAGTGTCCCCATCTCAAAGTCCCGGTACGTGAACATGTAGGCCAAACAAAATGCGTCATAATCTTCCTCTAAAATAATAAAAATACGAGAATAAAAATATCTATATATAACGGTGAATTTTATTAGTTTTGGAGGAAATACGTGTAGAAAGACGTTTTTATGCTGATTTTTTATTAATTTTTTTAAGGTATGAAAATTAATGTTATTTGTTAAGTTATATTGTTGTTTAATACGAAGAAATACTCACAAATATATGTATAAAATAACCTGATAGTTTCAATAAATAATATTAATTTTTTATATCTTTATATTAAAATTAATTAAAATCAGCATGAAAACGTCTTTCTACACGTATTTTCCCCCTTAACGAATGACACATCACGTCGTAGCATATTTACCTGAAAAAAGTTCGAGAAATTTTTCAACTCCGTAACTATTTGGGAATCGATAATGCGGATCCTTCATCGCATCTGCATTGTGTACTTTAACTCGTTTTATCATAAAACTTATATTATCAGGTCTCCCATCTTGATTGAAGTCTGTATGTTTGTAAATAGAGTTAACTCGCTGCACGTGCCTTGTCATTACTTCAATGCAAGCTTCCTCGGTACCGTATCGGGCAAAAAATTGATGATCAGCTTGCAGATATAGCATACATGTTGTTTTACGGGGATCAACGGTGGCTCGTTTATGTAAATGTCTCGTAAATCTATCTCTATTGATCCTAAAATGAAAAATAATATTTACAAACTCAATAAATAAAAACTTATTTTCCCCAAATAAGGTAAAGTACCCAATACTTAAACAGACTTTTCGAATTGTTGTAATACAAAATCCGTAAATTTATTATGAGTAATATACGCATATTATAATTATTAAATGATAACAATATTTGATTTCTGTAAGTTTTTTCAATTATAAATCAAAACAATTATATTTTTTTTAACTTAAAAGTTGACAAGTCGAAAATCACCGATGGTTGCTATTTTTTGAATCTATTAATAATTTGAACTAATAATTACATGTTTGTGTATTAAAAGTAAGGTCAAACAAGTTTTACTTTGAAATCTGTTCAACTACTGGGTACTTTACTTTAATAAAATAATTATTTTTAAAAATAATTTTACCCATCAATAAATTGTATATTGGAACCTCCTTTATTGATATGCCTTCGATTAAGTTGCCGTAAATAATATCCACCATTATCACGAATTTCATGGTCCTGAAGTTGCTCAAAATAAGGCTCAAATGATTCATTTTTTTTATTCTCACTTAGATGAATAGAATTATTTTTATTTAATTTTCCTTCATGCAATTCTTTGCTGGCACAGCGGCTAGGTTGAGGTGGAGCGATGACATCTGATGCTCGGTACGCTATGGTATGATAAGTAGGTGACGTATTTTCTTCACTCTCAGAATTTTCTGTTCTTGTTAAATATCTGCTTGTTGGTTCAAAGTAATAGTCTTCAGAAGTTGTAGAAACGGATCCATCAAACAAACCGTCTTCTGTCAGAATTCCTTCCACAATAGCATTGTCGTCCTCTGTGAAAAATGGAAAAAAAAAAAAAAAACGTGTGTGTTAATGCTAGAGATAGTTAAAATACGCTTGCAATATATTCATTTATCTTTTCACCAACAAAATGAAACTTGGAATATAAAACTAGAAGCAACTCTGTTTATAAGAAAATAAATGGATATAAAAGTTAGAGTAATGATAAAAAAGTATTCAAGATGGTTACAAGGATTTACAGCACCGATAACAGTACATAGTTTTTCATTTTACATTAATCAAAAAGCCGACATAATATATGTTTCACGTTGACAATAAATCAAAACGTTACTTACCAGCAACGGTGCCAGTATATGAGTGTGAAGAGTCAAAAGCGATTGGTCCATTTGTTCCTTCAAAAACTGCATCTTTTGCAAATACAGTGTCGGGAACAAGTCTCATTGTCCATTCTCTGTTAAAAAAAAAAAAAAAAAAAAAAAAAAAAAAAAAAAAAAAAAAAAAAACATAAAATTTCGTAGATACGTGTTATAATAATAGATATATTATTACGTATTAAATTAAATTAAACTAGCAACCTTGTAGTCACTATATGACATGTGAACTATAAATAAATAAAATTTTGCTTTATTAAATAATGACTTTTGTTAAATTGCACTGTACTTTCTTAAATATTGACTTTTTTAAAGATATAAGCTCATCCTGATATTACACTCATCAAGAGCTTCGATTCGAGTACCCACATGCATTTTCATATATTTTTCATATATACATATATGTAATATATATAAAATATATGAAAAATTGATGTGGGTACTCAAATAAAAGGTCTCGATGAATGTAATTTCAGGGTAAGCTTATATCTTTAAAAATGTCAATAGTTCACGAGAAACAAGGTCATTTTTTAATGACGTATCCAGAGATGGAGAATTTTCGAATGCAGCCTAAATACTTATCATAATAAATTGATTATCAGTGAGAATAAAATGAAACCTTGAAAAAGCACAAATTTAAGTCAAGATCTTTGCAATGACATTAAATATCATTAAAAAAAACCTACTTTATCATTTAATTATCCTGGATACAAAATTTTCATTATTCTCTTAATAATACAGATTAATGATAGATTTTGTTACCTATCAAATGTCCGAAGGTGAAGAACGATTGGTTGAACCTTGCTGGCTTCGGATACATCTCGTCGGACCCGGTTTCGATGTTCTCGTAAAATAGCCGAGTCATATGAGACTGGTTCATAGTAACCAATGTAAGACCGCTTAATAATTCCTGAAATATTTTTAATGATATACACACAGCCAGTATAATTAGATATTAATATGATAACAAAGAAAAATAAACGGATATACTCGGTCCCTTACCTGCGTGCGGCGGAAGAGGATGAAGAGGAGACGCGTCAACGAGCACAAGCGAGAGGATAGCAAGGGCCCATTGGATTGTCGCGGTTGGCATCACGATCAGTCCCCGGGGCCCGTTGAACTTCCCCAGGAGCGTATCACGTATCAGTCTCCACACAATTCCAACTAACGCTATCTCTCTGGTTTAGCTACCATCTCTCTGCCCACACAACCCATCAGTTCCATTCTGCTCCACTCTGTTGACAAAGAAATAAATTTTGTTAATATTTATCTTTGCTTAAAATTATCTTCACTCTAATGCAGTACGATTCTGTGACTAATAACACCAGTTTATTCATTGTAACGGTAATATACAAAGACAGTGTTCACTTGCGGAAAAATCGGGGAAGCGTAGTAACAAAAAAAGAAAATAAAATAATACTAACAATAATCATAATAAATAATTATTATTATTACTATTATTATTATTAACTCCATGGGGACAGTACAGCTTGCTAAGATTTGTTTGTTCGATTTCCACATTGTCTTGTCGCTCTGTCTCGTGACAACGTCTGTTACGTTGAATCCTATACGATTATTTAATTGATAAGTAAGCACGCGCTGCTCACTGAAGAGAAACAAAATTAAGTACCGCGTGCTGTAAGCTAAACAATCTCAACATCGTAATATTATTAAGTAAGTAGTCGATTGCACAAATAAACTTTCAGTTCAACAATAATTATCGAACTAATGCTACTGCTCAGGATAATCTCTGTAAATATGATGATGATGATGATGATGATGATGATGCTCTTGCTGATGATGATGATGATGAGCAATACTGATGTAGGTCGAGGGTAAATTAAGGTCATGCGAATTTTTTTTCACAATAAATATGAAATATTAATTCTCGCTATTGATTGTTCTGAGTAAGAGAAAAACAAAGACTCGAAAGTAGGATCATTGTATTTCGGAGCTCTGAAGTTTAGTAGTGTAGCGGTTTGAGATGAATCATCAATCTTTAAAGGTAGATCTGGCATCACTGGCACGTAACTAGCATTCTCCTGGAGTGTATTATCGTGTAGACAACATGAGTGAATTTAAAGGTATACCTGGTCTCCTCCAAAGTTAGCTTACACGTATAAAATATTATAAAAAAAAAAAATTAATAAAAGAATATTTTTATAATAGAATAATAATGAAGTTAGCAGTCAGCTGTCAATTTTAAAAATTTTTTTACGATAAAAAAATTCTTTTTAAAATTTTTATTAATTTTTACATGTGGAATTTTTTAATTAAATTTTTTCTATAAAATTTTAATAAAATTTCTAATGTCTGTCAACTTCAGTGATGAAAATTAAGTTATCTGATATTTAAAAATTTTTGGAATTTTTTTTATTGAAAAAAATGATTAAAAAAAAATTTTCACTTGTAAAAAACTTTAAAAACTGTAAGCGCAATTTTAAAAAAATGTTTTTTTGTTTTAATTTAATTATTAAAAACAAATTAAAATTAAAGTAGCAGATTTTTAATAAATTTTAGAATTTTTTTAAGAAATAAATTAGTGCAAAAAAAAATTGACATGTAGAAATTTAAAAAAATTAAAAATGCAATTTTTTAAAAATAATTTTTGGAAGAAATTTTTTTGCTAAATAAAATTAAAACATTTTTAAGTGACTGCTAACTTTAATGTCATGTCATATAATAGAAAATAATAGTTTACACCCACACACCTGTTTTAAAAAATTCCGAGGCGTTTGATCCTGAATCCAGGGACTACGTGATTGTCTACCGGTTCTCTCGATACGATGCAACATTAATGCTCAATGCAATCTGTTGTATACTCAGCTTATCATCGCTTGGAGGTAAATAATGAGTATTTAATGAGTAAACAATTAATTTAACTAATTATCACCAGCATGTGCCATATATATATTAATATAATCTAAACAATGGAAATAAAAAATAAATACAAATGTAAATAAAAAAAAATTTTAACAGAATGACACGAACAAGAAGGCTGTTCGCGTAGCACTGATGGTCGTCCGGTTGTTGGACAGTGAACGAACGAGGACTCCGAGGACAACGACTCCCTACCTCGCCAACGCACTCACTTTCCACCGAATCGACTGTGTATTTTCTATTCTCTTTTCTTACCTATGTCTTTCTCTCTCGCTGTCAAGTCACTGTGTACTATCCTTCTTTTGTGAGCTAGTTCTTTCTTTGTTGGACTGCTCAACGATCGAACCAACACTACTTCACACACCACCCGATCACCCCATTTGATTTGCCGTCTACGTCTACCCTCGTGTAATGCATGCGTGATTATATTTCATGTCTTTATTCTTTTTACTAGCTCTCCTTCCCACAATTTTCTGCATTTGAATGTGTCAGTATGTTTTTATTTATGCGCATGCGCGCTTCTTCGCGCGGCGCGAATTGTTGTTGTAATGTGCTGCCACCTGGCGGGGAATTTAAACGTATTTCTGTTGAATAATCCTGAAGTTAGCCGTCAGCTGTCAGTTTTAAAAATTTTAATAACAAATCAATTACAATAAAAAAAATGCTTATAAAAATTTTCACTTGTAATTTTTATTAATTTTCACATGTGGAATTTTTTAATTTAATTTTTTTTATAACAATTGCATTATTATAAAATTTTTAAGTAATTTTTAATGTCTGCCAACTTCAGTGTCTTTTCTGTTGATGCCTGTTTGTGCCTGTCGAATCGATTGCTTTTTGTTTATGTTGCTTCATTGTATTGTAATTGTATAATTGTATAAAAGTACGGTAACTTTTAGCAGATATTTATTTTATTTATTGTTTGATTGGAAAATTTTTAACGAGTGTCAACAATGTCTAACGAAGAAGCTGTTTCTGGAATTGAACAATTAAACATTGCGGATAATGAACTTATGGTTGCCAATGCTGATAATGTTGGAGATACTACTTATAGTGCGACTTGGATTTTAAGAAGATTGTTGACTTTATCCAAGGCATGGACTAAATATTTATAATAAAAATAATACTCAAGTTAGCGGTCAGCTGATAATTTAAAAAATTTTTTTAACAAATTAATTACAATTGAAAAATGATTCTAAAAATTTTCACTTGTAATTTTTATTAATTTTCACATCTGAAACTTTTTAATTAAATATTTTTTTAATAATTTAATTGCTACAAAATTCTAAAAAAATTTTTAATGTCTGTCAACTTCAGTGTTATAAAAAAATGAATATTTAGAAATTATAAATGCAATTTTTTGAAAATAATTTTTCGGTATAAATTTTTTTGTGAAAAAAACTAACTTAAATATCATCCAAAATAATTAAAAAAAATTTTAAACACTGCGGTGGATCAATAATAATAAATTTGTGAATAAAGAAATAAATAATACTGAAGTTAGCAGTCAGCTGTTAATTCAAAAAATTTTTTAGAAGCATTTTTTTATTGTAATTGGTTTGTTAAAAAAATTTTTTTAATTGACAGCTGACGGCTACTTTCAGTATCATGATTTTTTATTTTATTTTTTATAATTTAACTTTGTTTTTAGATTAATGAAGATTCATGGTCAACAGATCTAGAAACAGACCTTTGTTATCTGTGGGACATGACAACAGAGAAAGATATTGTTGACTTTTTATGTCAAAACAATTTTTTGTCTGTTTCTGAATTTGTAATTGATAATGCACCAGAGCCAAGATGCAGGGTAAATATTTATCAAAAGTCTGACAATTTGTTTTTATTACGGATTGTTTATTCTCAAATTACATATTTTAAAGAAAATTAATTTGGATTTAATAATTCTGAAATTTATAGAATTATTTTAAATTTTTATAACCAATCAATTGAATGCTGAGTCAATTAGTTAAAATTTTTTTTTACAGGAAATAATAGTAGGTATCTTAGGAAATTTGTGTTCACAACCAACAGCGTTCACTCGTATTACTAATACACCCACATTAGTAACTAAATTATTAAACTTGATGTCTTCTGACGATACTGAAACGCTAATTCAACTTTTGAGAGTACTCCAAGCTGGATCTCGTGATATGCAGATTACTATTACATCACCTTGGCGAGAATACTTGCTATACAGTAAACCTTTGGCGGATGCACTAACATTTATTTTCAATAGTTCAACAAATAGTAAGTATTATAAATTAAAAGTGAAATAATTTTATGCAATTCATGATGTTAATTAAATACTATCATTGTTTTGTAGGTCAATTATTGAGAGAATCTCTGGCTTTAATGCAATCAATTGCTACGAATACTATATTTCTCAATGAAATATTCGAAATAAATCCTCTGCTGGTAGGCTTAGTAGAAACTTTTGACCAGTTAATGCCGTCAGAGCAAGAAGAAGCTGAAGATGATGACAATGAATCACACGATCAATTTGTCATTGAACGTTGGCTTGAAATTATGACGAAAATAGTTGAACGTCAATCAACGACTCGTATAAACAACTATAAAGATATTATTCGTGTTGTAATTAAAATACTGGGAAAATTAGAAGAAAACATGATTCCAATGGATGAAAATAAAGCTTCTTCCATTTATGATTGTGTAGTAATAGCTAATTGGTTAAAAAAACATCGTTATCACATTGATATTAATTTTTTATGCCCACTTACTAAGATCATGATTAAACTTGATGATGGTAAATTTATTTATTTATTTTTATAATATAAAATATTATTTTTTATTTTAAGCAAATGTTATTAATTTAGTTTTTTATCATTACAGAAATATCGAGACAACAAGATAACGACAAAGAAATCATGATTGATCTGTTGAAGCACTTACATAGATACTGGCTTGGTGTTTATGGTGCCAGTGATGAATTGATTACCGACGAATATTTGGCAACATGTCCATCTGAAGTATCGAGATACTTGATGAATTATATTTTTAATGGAACTAGACATTACAATAAGTTTTAATTACCTTTCATTTAACACTTGAGTCTTTACGATTTTAATTTTTTTTTAACTTAATTTTTCTTATTTCGGTTTTTAATATTCTTCTATTTTTATCTTTATGTAAACAATAGTATTAATAAAATTCAACCATTATTTATAAGTAATAGTTTTTATTGTATGAATAAATTGAGACAAATAACTCATTGAATAATGTAAACATAACGTTTAATTTTTATATTTATTACATTCCGATAAATAAAGACTTTTTAAAGAATTTTTGTTTTAAAAAAAATATTAAAGAATCTACACTTTTATCATTTTTACTTATACTCAGTATAATCTAGGATTATACCCAGTATAATCTAGGATTATACCCAGTATAATCTAAGATGATATCCAGTGTAATCTTATTCTTACCGTGTACAGTGTGTAAACTATTAATTAATAGAATTATTTAAATGTACAATAAAATAATTGAATTTTCCCGCGATTAAAGTAAAACTAATAATAGGTGTCTACTAATCAGTGATCATATGTTTTCTCTTTCGATAAGACAAATCCCTACTATAAAAAATAAATAAAATAAACCAACGACATTGAGACAAAAGTAAAGCGCATATAAGACATTTTTATACCACATATTTTTTCAAGGAGATTGACATATATTATTATGAAAAGATAATATTTTAATTTCAGGATAATATTATTGATCATTTTACAAATAATAATCAATCATGCCTACAGATTTGAGTCTTGACGACGTGAGTATACAACGTTACTCTCCAATTTTTTTTTTATTTTTAAGAAATATGACATTTTTTATTTTTTTATAATTTATTAATTTTATTTAAATTTCAGATCTCCATTTTAAAAAAAGATAACGTGAAAATCCGTGACTTTGACAATGTTATTAATAAGATTAAAAAAATCCGAGCAGATGGACCAAACAAGCTACAAGTATGTAATAAATAGTGTGTTTGATAACAATTTATAGTTTTTCATAATAATGATTATGACATATTTATTTTAGATCGTTACAGATTTTGACAGAACTATTACAAAACAGCATGTTAATGGTAGACAAGTTTTGAGTAGTTTTGGTAAGTCATGAAAATTTATTTCGTCATCTATTCATAGTAAAATAATCCTACGTACTGCAAATAGTCTATATTATTATTAAGAAAATAAGAAAAATTTTTTTTCCAAGTCAGCTGTCAATTTAAAAAATTTTTTAACAAATTAATTACAATAAAAAAATGCTTATAAAAATTTTCACTTGTAATTTTTATTAATTTTTACACGTGAAACGTTTTAATTAATTTTTTTTTATTAATTTAATTGCTATAAAATTCTAAAAAAATTTATGACATTAAAATTAGCATTTTATTGTCATTTAATTATTTTTTAGTTTTTTTTTAACAAAAAAATTTGTTAAAAAAATTATTTTTGAAAAATTGCATTTTTAATTTTTTTAAATTTCTACATGGCAATTTTTTTAAAAATTTTTTTTTTGCCATAATTTATTTGTTAAAAAAAATTCTTAAAATTATCAAATATCTACTAAATTAGTTTTTAATATCTGTCAACTTCATATGGTGACTCCAAGGTTGCTAGTTACATATTATTTAAATTTTATGCATGAATATTTAATAAAAAATTTTATCTATGAATTTTTTTTTTTCAGGAATATTTTTCAAAAGCAGCCAAATATCAAATAGTTTAAAAGCAGAAGAACAACGATTGTTCCACAAGTACCGTCCAATTGAACTCGATCATGACCTAGATATACTTAAAAAAATAGAGGCGATGGAGTCATGGATGAAAGAAACTGACGAAATCCTCAGAGGGGTTGATTTTGATACCTACGAAATTGAAGAGGTTGTGAAAGTCCATGGTACTGACGTCAGAGATCGAACGAAAGAATTAATTGACAGATTGAACGCTGCTGCTGTACCAGTGCTTGTTTTCAGTGCTGGTCTTGGTGATGTAGTTGAAGCTATTTTGAAGCACCACGACGTCTTCCTAGATAATGTTAAAGTTATATCAAATTTTTTGAGCTACAAAGACGGCAAAATAAATGGCTTTAAAAATGATAAGTTAATTCATGTGTTCAACAAAAATGAGCATGTCATTGATAAAGATTACTATGATACTATTAAATCAAGAAGTAACGTTGTACTCATGGGAGACATGACTGGCGATGCGACGATGGCCGATGGTTCAAGTTGCGAGACAGTTTTAAAAATTGGTTTTCTTTATGAACATGTAAGTTTAGAATTTTAATGCTTAGAATTTAAACATGAATTTAATAAAAATTCATTTTCATGAAATTTTTATTTTTGCAGGCTGAAACAGCGCTTCCGTCTTATTTGGATGTATTTGATATTGTACTAATTGATGATCAATCCATGGATGTTATTATCGATATACTCAGACCAATTCTTTGAAAATTTTACCTTTATTTATTATAAAAAAAAAAAATTAAACAGCTTCATTAAATTTATAACTTCTTTTGATAAAAATGTGAATTAATTAAAAACAAAAAAATTTATTGAAGCTAATATTGTTAATTGGAATGAATAAATACTTTTTTCTTTAACATCGAATTTATAATTTTACAATTCCATTACATTCCAAGTTAAGTTAGCTGACATTTAAAATTTTAAATAATTTTTTCTATGGAAAAAAAATTATTACAAACAATTTTTTTGTAAAAACCTCTGCCAAAAATCTAATTTTCATTTTTTTTCTTCTTTCAAGACCAAGTTTGAAGTATTAACCAAAGCACATATTTTTTTTTTGACTTCTCATGATCCTGTTAGGAGTTCTGCTGATCACGCGGACGCGTAAATTAAATCATTAAAAAAAAAAAAAAATAGTAAAAAAGTAAAAATTAAAAATTTTTTTAGAATTTTTTAGCAATTAAATTATTAAAAAAAAAAATTTAATTAAAAAGTTTCACATGTGAAAATTAATAAAAATTACAAGTGAAAATTTTTGTAAGCATTTTTTTATTGTAATTAATTTTTTAAATCGACAGCTGTCCATTAATTTCAGTGTTATATAATTTTGTAATTTCCCGCTTCTGTTTACTGTAAAGTTGTCGCTAGTCGATAGTAAATATTCGTTTTATCGATACTAGATTCGACATCACACCTAAAATCATAATCGTTTATTTACGCGGGCCAAGCTAAAGACGTCTTACCTTGAATTTGAAGATGTAAACAAAAATATATATTTTTTTTTGTTCACAATGTATGTGGTTACAATGATTAAGATTTTATAATATGTATAATTATAAATAATTATTTATTAGTCAAGATGAAATAATAAAATTTATAAATAAGTGATAATAATAATAATTATAATAAAATAATAAAATTGAAATTTGTTGGCCTCTTGACTCGGATAAGCAAAAACCGGCATTTTCGGTATCTGTTGTCATCATGAATAACAATAAATTACTCAGCTCAGACAATATATTTACGGACGATGGTAAGCATTATAAAATAACAATAATTCATTTTATTCTTATGTTATCAAATGTCAACATGTTTAATTTATTTAATGTACTCAAATTTCAAAAATATTTATACAAAATTTATGAATGATAAATTGTCACATTTTATTTTACGTGAGTAAAAAAATTTTGCAATCAATTGGTATTAATTTAATTTAATTATTGTATTGCTCCAGATATACGTAAAGTTGTTATGAATAGTTTAGCTTCTTCTCCTACTGTTTCTTCAAGTTCATCGTCCTTTTCTACATCAGCTTACAAACCTTCAGATGCATCAATTAATTCCTGTATTTCATATCTTCGTTTTAAAATTCCTTCAAATTTGCCGTAAGTATATTTATCAATTATGAATGAAAAATATGATATTAAAGTTAGCTGTCACTTGATCATTTTTTAATTTTATTTAACAAAAAAATTTGTTCCAAAAAATTATTTAAAAAAAATTGTATTTTTTATTTTTTGAAATTTCTACATGTTAATTTTTTTTTGCACTAATTTATTTCTTAAAAAAATTCTAAAATTTATTAAATATCTGATACTTTAATTTTTATTTATTTTTATAATTAAATTAAAACAAAAAAATTTTTTTTTTAATTATTACAGTATTTAAAGTTTTTTACAAGTGAAAAAAAAATTTTTTTTTAATCATTTTTTCAATAAAAAAAATTCTAAAAATTATTAAATGTCGGTTAACTTAATTTTCATCTCATTTAATTGTTAAAATAAATCAAAAAATTAAAAACGTCGGCTAACATTAGTATTATAATTTTTTTTTTTATTGAAAAAATTATTACAAAAAAATTTTTTTAAATTTTCATTTGTAAAAAATTTGAAAAACTCTCAGTGCAATTTTTAAAAAACGTTTTTTTTTCTAATTTAATTATTAAAAAAAATCAAAAAGTTAAAAAAACGTTGGCTAACTTTAGTATTATAATTTGTTATATTTTTATTATTCTACAGAAATGATTATGTCTTGGATAAATTTATGAAATTAATGAAAGAGTATGCACCAAATGAGCGAATTAATTGGAGAAGTTTTCGACAAGCCGCCGACACATGGATTACTTCCGTCAAATCAAAATGTCCAAATGAATATGACTTTGAAATAAATGTCGATAAGTATGTAGTGAATATAGATTACATTTTACATGGTCAATGTCAATACAAAATTTTTTTTAAAACTATTTAAGTTATAAATGAGCAGTTGCTGTAGTATTTCACATTGTTATTATCAGTAGTATTGTTTGCATCAAGGTGATTGTTAGACGATCATTATTTTTGTATAGTCATGACGCTGCTTAGCGCGATAATACAAATTTATTTTTTATGATAATTATAAATATTTTGGTAATTACTTAAAATTTTTTTGAAGATTTCATAAAATTGTGATAGTCAAATTCTTTTTTTTTTAATTGTTCATTTTTTTATGTATTTAAAAAAAAAATGTATCAATAAAATTAAATAGAAATTTTGTTCAAAAAAATTAAAATTAAAATGGTTGGCCCTACTTGTAAATATTTACCAAATAATTTAATTAATTCTAATAATTTTATTAGGTGTAATAAACTTGATAAGTCAGTTAAATTGATATACGAAGCAGATACAGAAAATACTGAAACTGAGCTTCTACGTAAACGGATTTATCAGTTTGAAAAAGACAATGCATGGTTGCGTGAAGAATTAATGAAATCTGAAGAGTCAGCAAATAATTATAAACAATTATTTTATTCATTTCGTCAAAAGTATGATCGTCGTAATAAAGAATATAGATTATTAGAACGTGAAAATGATGAAAAAAATGAGATAATTGATGATATGAAAAAAGATCAAAAACATTTTCAAGTTGCGCAAGAAAAATGGGAAAGGGAACGGAAGACTCTGATTAAAAAAATTGAAACTGATAAACAAAATACTGAGAGTTATAGAATTAAGTATGATAAAGCTGTAAATGATAAGGAAAAATTTTCGAAACAATTAAATGTGTATCGTCGTTCATTGGAAGAAAAAGAAGATTTTTGTAATGTTCTTCAAAAAGAATTGAATCAATTGAAACAAACTCTTAAAAATCTGGAAGATTATTATGAAAAAATAATTAGTGAGTTAAAAGAAGAAAATGAAGACTTGAAGAGGAAAAATTTCAAGTTAGAGTTAAAATCAAATGATGGTAAACCGAGTAGCGAACAGGTAATTAATTTTTTACTTCGGCCAAGAAATTTTTCTTTCCGTGTGAATTTATTTTTAAATTTTGTATAAATAATGGAATCGTTTAATATTTTAGCTGCATTCAATACCATCGGCAATTAATTTAGATATTTCTTTTGACCATTCGCCAGATGTTGAATTTAATAATCCGTCTTCAGATTCACTGTACGACGAATTAAAAGCTTCAGTAAGTTATATTAAAAAAGAAGGTGTACTTATTAATTGATTAATTAAAATTCACTAAAAATTAATTATAAATTTTTACAGGGATTTTTGCCGGATGTTTCTTATGAAAATTCAAAAATCCGAGAACTCGAAGAGGAATTAGATTGGCAAGATGAAAAAGTTCGCAGTGCGGTAGATCAAGTCGAGTATTTAATAAAATATGTGATCGAAAAAAAAAATATAAATAATAATCAAAAATCTAATTTGGAAGCAAAATATATTTTAATTTTGCTAGAAAAAATTTCACAATTATCAGAGATTGTAAGTATTAAAATTTTTAGTTTTGTGAATATTTACAACTAAACTATTTTATCATCATCATGATCAACGTCAGAGATAGAATTATTTGTTATGGAAATATTTTTGACCTGTGACAATAAATAAATTTTTAGGTAACAGATGCATTTCAAAAACGATTCACTCATGATGTAAGTTGCCAAGTTTCAGAAGACCCATGGGTGGATAACAACAATTTACAAGATCTTAAAATTTTAACATACAAAAATTTAATAAAGACGTAAGTAATTAATTAATAGATTTAATTTAGTCTTGGGAAAATTTTTTAAACGCTTTAGTATTAACTCAGCTTGAATATTTCGTCATGGAAAAAAAGCAGATACTGCTTTGAGGAAAACATAAATTTTCCACTTTAATTTTCCAAGATACAACAAAGATCAAAGAATATTATCATAAAAATAGAAACGTCGCAGGTTGCGCCGATCATTTTCATTTGTAAAACTAACGCACATAAATTATACGACGTAAAAATAACCATGGTGGCCTTCGAAATCTCGGGTTAACTTAAGAATTATGTTGGTTGACCTGATTGCACGAGTTTTTATATTCAATTTTTTTCTTTTCTCAATTTTATTTTAACATTCCATGGCCTCCCACAGTCTCTTTGAAACTATATTTAAAGGACTTATAAAAAACAATAATGACTAAAAAATTGAAAGCAACTTTTCGAAATTCCACTCGTATTTATCATCATTAATTATCATCTATTATTGAGAGAATATCATTAAAAATGTCAATAATTAAGAAATGACATTGCATCTTGTCATATAATGATATTTTTAAAGATATAAGCTCATCCCGACATTACACTCATCGAGACCTTTCATTTGAGTACCCACATCAATTTTTCATATATTTTATATATTTATATATATTATATATATAAATATATAAAAAATACATGTGGGTACTCAAATGAAAGCTCTTGATGAGTGTAACTTCGGGATGAGCTTATATTTTTAAAAACGTCAATATTTAAGAAAATACAGTGCAATTTAACAAAAGTCATTATTTAAAAAAGCAAAATTTTATTTATTTATAGTTCACAAGTCACGGCAGTCACATAGTGACTGCAAGGTTGCTACTATATATATTTATTTTATTTAATATTTTTCAAGACATATTCGACAATATAATGCAATTGTAACTCTCACATTGGGTAAATCGAATGATTTATTAGAAGAGTTGAGCGAGTTAAACTGGTTATCCTCGCTCGTGACCCCTATTAGTCTATTTGAAACATAAACTTCCTCAAATCGGATTAAATCGAGTTCAATATAAACCAGAGCACTAAAGTTCTGATCAAGTAGCAATGATTTTTCAGTATTAAAACTAATAGACATTCAATTAGATTCAATTCTCAATAGACGAGAATAGTTTCAAGTTTAAACTCCCTCGCTCTTCAAATTAGCATGCATTTGCCTGAATCCCCTCTTTCCACTTTCATATATACATCTCTATCGTTCTCCTTCTCTAGCAATCTCTTCTTTTAGAAAATATTATCATACCGTGCTCAATGTTCTCGGTAAACCGTGATCGTTAGCTATCGGACCGCATGTCTATCCGATTTGTTAACAATAAATAACATTTTTTAATTAAAAAAAAAAAAAAAAGTAAATATTAAAAACTGTCTGAAAAATTTAATCGTATCATTATGAGTGTACTAAAAGCTGTAATTTTATTTCTTCATCAACTACTACTTTGTTAACGTGATTACTCGGTGATTTATCCTAATTAGTGCTCATAGTTTCATAACTCCGTATATTGAACAATTCTCCAATTACTTTACTCGACAATAAAGGATCTTGATTTTTTTTCTTCTTTTAAATTAAATTAAATTATAAAATTTATTTTTTAGTTTTTTTGATAATACTAAAAAAAAAAAAATTATATAGTTTTTTACGAATGTATGAATATGAATAACTAGCAACCTTGCAGTGACTATGTGACTGCCGTGACTTGTAAAATATAAATAATTAAAATTTTGCTTTATTAAATAATTAATTTTGTTAAATTGCACTGTACTTTCTAAAATATTGAAGTTTTTAAAGATATGAGCTCATCCTGATGTTACACTCATCAAGAGCTTTCATTTAAGTACCGACATGCATTTTTGATATATTTTTCATATATACATATATATAATATATATAAATATAGAAAATATATGAAAAATTGATGTGGGTATTCAAATGAAAGCTCTTGATGAGTGTAACATCAGGACGAGCTTATATTTTTAAAAATATCGTCAGTGGACAAAATACGACGTCATTGCTTTATTATTCATATTTTTAAAGAAATAACCTCATCCTGATGTTACGCTCATCAAGAGCTTTCATTTGAGTACCCACATGCATTTTCATATATTTTTCATATATACATATATATAAATATATGAAAAATTGATGTGGGTACTCAAATGAAAGGTCTCGATGAGTGTAACACCGGGATGAGCTTATATCCTTAAAAATTTCAATATTTCACAAGATACAAGATCATTTCTTAATTATGTATCTAAAGATAGAGTATTTTCGAATGCAGTTTAAATTCTTATTATTAATTGACTATAATTAAAATAAAATTTTTCTTATTATTTTAATAATATAAATATTTAAAATACAAATAAATAATTCTCGATATAAAATTAATGTAGCATCAATTTTTACATTATAATTATTAAAAAGTGAACGCTGCAGTTGTCTAAATAGAATTATGAAGCGCTAAACCTGGAAATTGCAATGCCAGAGCTACTAATGGAGCTCACATTCCTCGACACTGATTGTTTATACAATTAAAAACCAAGGTCTCCTTGTCATTACAAGCGACGACAACTCGATCAATGGTTTTATTACCTTCTATATAACGACAGAACTGTATCTATATCTTGATGATTGTCGTCATTATTATTTTAATGTCTAGCAGATTTATATCAGAATTACTTGTGATGACCGCGAGTTAGGAAGTTCCGACAAAAAAATTTTAGAAAGTGACTTTTTTAATTTATTTAATTTTTTTTTTTTTTTTTTAGGAATAATTCATCGAATTTAAACATTAAAGAGAATCTGTTGTCAGCGTTATCTTCTAATAGTGTTGATACAAAAATAAATCCATATTCCGCAGTCAATTGTGATAACAATAAAAAGAAGAATACTTATAATAATAAACTGCTTATAAATGAGACACGTATTGTGAAAAAACCATCGCAGATTTTAACAACAAAACAACACTTGTTACCAAATAAAAATACTGAATGGAGTCCGATTATCTGTAACTCTCCAATAATGAGTGAAAAAAACGCACCAAGAAGAAAAATTTCCGTATTCGCGCGAACAAGTGATCTGGATAAAATATTGGAATCACAATCGTCTAATGAAAATTTTACAAGTAGCACTCCTGTTCCTGATCCAATTCCAGATCTTAATACTTATCGCACAGCTCAAGAATCTAGTAGCGATTCATCGGGTAATTTATCTCAATTACAAGCTTCGTTAGAAGAAAATTCAATAAATGATTGCGGTGAATCCACTTCAGTAGCAAATAATCAAGTAAAATTTAATATTGCGCCGGCAAAATTCAATTTTTCATCTGCCAAAATTACAAAGCAATCTTTGGTGCCTAGTGAAAATTTGGCGACGACTGATAATGATACGAGTCAATTTAATCTACTTGGCATTGATAAAAAATTAATAGAGAGTTCAACGCCGATTTCCAATGATGATCAGTACAGCAGTTCAGATAAAGGTAAAATCACTTGTATTAATTTTAAAAAAAATTTTGTAGTTATTTTTACAA
>JZSA01004153.1:0-18195 GCA_000956155.1 Cotesia vestalis | reverse complement strand
TCATTATAATCCAGATTATACTGTGTGATATCTGGATTATATTCATTATAATCTGGATTATACTAGTTACTATCTGGATTTTTTTTTCACTCAGTATAATCTAGGATGATATACAATGTAATCTTGTTCTTACTATCAATATTATTTTTCATTATTTTTATTTACTTTCGCTCAATTTAATTAAATATTTATTAAATTTTCAGAATGGTCTTGATGAGTGCTGTGAAGCTGTATTAAAACGTCAAATTGATGGTGATGAACTTTGGGTATGTTGATCATGATAAGATAAAAAAAAATCAATATTATGATTGACTTAATTGTTAACAATTGCTATTGATTACTCATCTAAAAAATAAATAGTATAGACACAGTTTAATTTTATTTACTATTTATGATTTTGCTAACTCTAATTTTTTATATAGCTACATATATTTATGAAAATTAAGTTAGTCGACATTTAAAAACTTTTAGAATTTTTTTTTTATTGAAAAAAATATTAAAAAAAAAAATAAAAAATATTTGTAATTGGAAAAAACTTGAAAAATTTTATGTGCAATTTTTAAAAAATATTTTTTAGTTTTAAAATAATAAATGAAAAAAATCAAAAACCTCGGCTAACTTTAGTATTATCATATATTTAACATTCGCTGAGTAAATTCGCATTCATTGAAGCGTCTGTAGATTCGTAATTGCGATACGAGGAAAAAAAAGAAAAGAGAAACTCTGATTTCACTAAAGTAAATGAAATGAATCGTGTGAATCGTCATCAGTAAACATCTGGAAGGCAGCCCGCATTATCCACTCACATTTTTTTTTTTTTTTTTGATTAGTTTTAATAATAAAATACTATCATATTAATATAAATTTATTTTACATAATATTTAATTAACAATTAGTCATGTTATTTTCTCGTGGTGATGTTATGAAGAATTCGCTGGTTAAATGGAATCTCTTATCGGTATAGACATCCGGTCATAGTTTTATCATTTTTATTATTTATTTTAAACTTGACAACTGTTTAAATGATTTTAATGCCTTTAATTACTCGACAGCACTTGACGGAGGGAAAATTAGCGCTTTGGAAGCGTGACTTAACGCGCTCACAAACATGGTAAATATATTTTACATTTTAAATTATTTTAATTAGATGAGCTTATATCTTTAAAAATGTCAATAGTTCACAAGATACAAGGTAATTTTTTTTTTTTTTTTTTTTAAGGAGTCTTTGGGGATTCGTCGAGGAGCTAAATCGTGCGCCGGAAGAGCATGTATCAGTTGCGAGTATAGTTCAAGTGGATCAAGAACCCGTCAGCGATTCTGGATCATGGGGAACAGACTTCGAAGACGACGAAGAGGACGATGACCCACCAACCAAAAAGAATCCTGTGCTCCGTAAAAATAATCCAACTCTACAGCAACGTGCGGACTTTCGAAATAGTTTAATGATGTTTCAGAAGCACGAAAAACTTGCTCAAGAAATTAATAATACTTCTACTTGTACTAATAAAACTAATAATAGGCCTGATAGTATTTATATGAACTGTGGATCTGAGTCAAGCGCTGCAGATCAAGAAAATGCTTACATGAATTTTGAGCAGGAGGAGAAATTAAAGTCTAAAACTGTCTCGCAGTTACACAAAAAATTTGAACAAACGCTGGCTAGTCAACTGAAGGAACAATTGAAATTACGATACCCGGAAAGTAAGCCAACAATTAAAAAACCTGAAATGCCGGACAGATCTACAAAGCCGAAATCTAAAGTATTTTCTTCTGTAAATACACCAAGCCAAGTTGTTGAGGGTAAAGAAATAAAAAAACCTGCTGTTCCTCCACCAAGGCCTGAAAAATGTCCACGAGTTTTTGAAAAATCCGACGATCTTCCTAAACCTCCAGTGATGCTTAGAAATTTTGATCTTGTAGCTAATCTGCCAACTAAAACAGATGAAAGTGAGGATGAGTATGAGGCTTTCGATGAACAAATTATTGAACAAAATCGTATTAAATTGGGTAGTAATCAATCACTTATTCAAAAATCTATTGAAAATGTTTATAAACCTCCAAGTACAACCAGCCAAGAGAATCAAGAAGATTATGAGATTTATGAATGCATTACAGAGAGTGTTAGTATTTATGGTAAATATTTACAAGTGGGGTCAATCATTTTAATTTTCATTTTTTTTAATCAAATTTATATTTGACTTTATTTATAAATTTTTTTTTTGGAAATTACATAAAAAAATGAACAATAAAAAAAAAGTTGATTATTACAATTTTAAAAAGAATTGATAAATTTTTTAGAAAATTGTAATATTAAACTTTTTTTTTTTTATGTAATTTTCAAAAAAAGATAAAATAGAAATTTTATCCAAAAAAATGAGTGCCAAAATTTTTTCCACCTTTTGAAAGCAAAAACCTATCAAAATCTTTATTTTTTTCTTTCACGACATTTTTTTATCATAAATGAGCCGTAAAAATAAGCAGAATAAAAAAAATTTGAAAATATCAATTTTTCACTTAGTTATGGCCAAAAATGGGAGTGACCCCACTTGTAAATAATTACTATTTACTATTTACTATTTTTTATCCTCATATTCATAAATGGCATTTGATATCGTGTGTATTAATCTAACTATATGTTTTAGCCGGACGACAATGCTTATTACATTCAACCACTTCCGAATCCAAACGCAAATGATCCACCTCCGACGTCGGTAATTTCAAGTACAATAGAATCAACTCCCACGTTAACGTCATCAACAAGATCTCTAAATAAAATTGGTTGGTATTAAATTTTTCACTTAGAATTATCATCAAAAAAAAAAAAAAAAAAAAATTGTAAGTCTTAGAGAAAAAAAAAAATTATGAGCAGAACAACACGTGTAGTGCAACTGGCTGCAAACCACTTGCATTTTACTGCTAGTACTCAGTCGCTTTTAGTTCATTGAGAAATAAAGTACTTGGCCCATTAAATTAAAAATAAATAATTAAATCAAATGGCAATGAAATGCAAAAACAAAGTGGAAAATGTTCGTGTTTTTATTTAAGAATTACGCGTGGTCTTGTTATTGGTTTGGGCTCGCGTTTGATTAATGAAGTTATTGATATGATTGTTCGGATAAAGCAGACGATCTCGAAATGTTGTTATACATCGGAACACGAAATTTCGGTTCATTCAGGTTAGATTGATTAAAATTAGTATGGCATGTTGTTAAAATTACTAAAATATCTATTTTTAAATAAAATTTTACGAAATTTACCTCATGCAGAGAGACCACCGGACTGCCTAACGCGTACTCAGTCAACAGTAATACCTCAGAGTTTAGTAGTGTCTTTCTAGTCAATCGAATTACATCTAGTTTAGTTTTTATTGAATTTAAAAATATTTAAAGATTATTTTTATTTAAAAATGGCATTAGTTAGTGGTTCAAAACGTTCTATATCACTAAATACATCTGTACGAAAACAAGCAAGTCTATCAGAATGTTTAACTTCGGCAGCGCTCACACAGGCTCGTCTCAATCTTTCAAGTCAGTAAAAGTTTCACAATAAAAATCTCAATATTTTAGTTTTCATTTACAATAGAAAATAAATTACAACTAGCAACCTTGCAGTCAGTCAGCAGAATAAAATCTTGCTTTATTAAATATAATGATTTTTGCTAAATTATACTGATACAAAATTTTTCTTATTCTCTTAATAATATAGATATCAATAGACTGATTTTTTCATCATGATGATATTTATTTAATTGCAGAACGATCACCAGAAAAAAAATCAGCAACTTTACCACACTCTGGCAGTAATACGTCTCTATCAGCGGAAATGAGAGCTACTCGACCGTTACCACCACCTCCGTTTGGACAATCTTACATGGAATCATCGTGGTTTCATAATGTTACACGTGAACAAGCTATTGCTCTTATCAAAGAACGTAAGAATAGTTTTATATTTACATCAATTATCAAGGTCATTATCTACTTGATAATAATTTTAATTTAATTTATTAATAGGCGCTCGTAATGGATATTTTTTACTAAGACCATCGACGTCAGATCTCAATAATCCTTTAGTTCTTGTGCTTTGGTTTAAAGACAGAGTTTACAATGTTCCTGTAAGAAAAAGAACTGATAGCAGGTAAATTAAATTATAAAATTTTGTAAAACAAATTAAAAGACCCAATTATTGACACTTGCAATTTTATTTTAATTTAAAAAAAAAAAATCAACTCTAATAAATTAATAAATATAATTTTTGAGTTAAAAATTTTAAGATAATTGATTTTTTGAGATTATTTAATATTTCTAATTAGAATAAAATTGCAAGTCTCAATAATTGGGTCTTTTACCTTAATTTTTTTAATTTTTAAAATTAAAAAAAAATTTTTTTTTTAATTTTTTTTTTTTTTAAATAAATAAGAAAAAATTTTTTTTATAGATATGCATTAGGATCATTAAAAGCTGACGAACAAACTTTTGCAACTGTCGAAGAAATTGTTAAATTTTATTCAAAAGAAGAATTAGTTTTATATTCCGGTGGAATACAAATGGGTCGTACGAGATTAACTGATACGCCTTCTAAATAATAATATACCATCAGTGCATTTTAAATAAATTTTAACAAAATTAGATTTAAGAGTGATATAAATTTAATATGATAAAGAATAATGAGTCTGTTTTTTATGACTGATTTTTGTATGAATTTTATAAATTACGGTTTGTAATATTACTTAATAACTATTTTTATGGATATAAAATATGTATAATTTATATATTAACATATCATAAGTGCACTTAAATATTTATCGATAATTTATCACACCACAAGTGCAATTAATAATTAAATATTTAAAAGAAATGTGCATTTATTTCTGAAAAGAAAAAAAAAACCATAGTCTAATCTCTCTAATATTTTTATGTTAAAAATGTGATCAAAATAAAATATAAATTGTATTAATTAAATATCTTTTTTTTTTTTTTAATTATTCCACTTTTTTTTTTTTTTTTTTTGATAATTAATCTTGCTCAGTTAATATTTTTTATCAAGAGATTAAAAAATATGATACCATATTTGAAGGAAGCTCAAAGTTTAAGGAATTATTTTATTTTATTTAATATATCTAAAATCTAAAAATTTTCACTTGTAATTTTTATTAATTTTCACATGTGAAATTTTTTATTTAAATTTTTCTTTAATAATCTAATTGCTATAAAACTCCAAAAAAATTTTTAATATCTGTCAACTTCAGTGTTATAATTTAATTTATTTAAAATAAATAAAAAATTCAAATTTAAAAAAATGCGCGCCAATTATACCAACCTTGACAAAGCGCTCCAATGATACCAAAGCTAAAAAATAAACATTCGGTAATTTTATTTGACAAACACAGTTGTAGACTTGATTGAATAATGACAGAAGTGTGATAGAGACAGATCATACGTAATAAAATAGACATTTGTATTTCTAAAAAGAATTTAACAGAACATAGCATTCACACACACGTTTTTCTTACATAGCTTGTTAAGTCTGTTGATAAGTGAGAGTCAATTTAAAGGTTTATTCAAGTTGTCATTTGAAATAATTCTATTTCAAGACTTGGTCAACACTGCAAGATTTATTGTTGTTTGGTAAATCAATTAATCCTAATTGTTCGTTTTTTTTTCTTTTATGAATTAGTTTAAATAATAGTAAATGTTCATAATTATCTATTATTTCAGAGCTTATTAAAAATGAGTCACCAATTATTATCCTCGTGGCTGATTTAAGAATAACAACAAACATTCGCAAGTGATGAAGTGATTTCGAAATCACTTTAAAACGTCAATAAAAACGTATTTTATAATTACTTACGTATTTTAAAAATATGGAAGATGAACAGACAAGTGGTAGAGAAGCTAACAAAATTTGTGGTGTTTGTGGAGACCGAGCTTTGGGATATAATTTTAATGCTGTGTCATGTGAAAGCTGCAAAGCTTTTTTCAGGAGAAATGCCCTAAAAAACAAGGTGAAATTATTGATACAAAAATTAGCCGACGTTTTTAATTTTTTTATTTATTAAATTAGAACTAAAAAATATTTTTCAAAAATTGCACGGGTAAAAAAAAATTTTTTTGTTGTAATTTTTTCAATAAAAAAAATTATAATAAATTTTAGATGTCGGCTAACTTAATTTTTATGACAGAAGCTACTATGAGTATAATCCAGATATCATACAGTATAATCTGAAATTTTTTTTCACCACAGATATCACTGAGTATAATCTGGGATGATATCCAGTTTCATCTTGTTCTTTCTATGTAGCTGACTTTTAAAATTTTTTTTTAATAATTTAATTAGTATTAAAAATATTTTTTTAAAATTGCACGTGTAGTTTTTTAAATTTTTTACAGATGAATTTTTTTTTTTTTAATTTTTCACAATTTTTAAATGTTAATTTTTTTTGCCATATTTCATTTGTTAAAGAATTATTAAATATCTGATAAATTAATTTTAATTAATTTATGTCATTACAATTAGCAGTCACTTGATCATTTTTTAATTTTATTTAACAAAAAAATTTTTGTCAAAAAATTATTTATAAAAAATTGCATTTTTAATTTTTTAAAATTTCTCCACGTCAATTTTTTTTTTCTACTTTTTTTGCCATTTCATTTTTTAAAAAAAATTATTAAATATCAACTAAGTTAATTTTTTTTTTGACGTTTTTAATTTTTGATTTTTTTTAAATACTAAATTAAAACAAAAAAAATATTTTTAAAAAATTGTACTTACAGTTTTTTACAAATGAAAATTTTTTTTATTTTGTAATAATTTTTTAATAAAAAAAAAAAATTCTAAAAATTCTTAGACATCAGCTAACTTAATTTTTATAAATTTTTATTAAAATTCATATTTTTACTTTTTTTTTTACTCTCGATTTAATTTTACCTCAAAAGTAATAATTTTCTTAAGCGACAAACAAACTGATAATGATAACGATAGTCATTAAAGATAACCAATGAAATAAATGTTGAAATAATTATTTTGTAGGATTTTAGATGTCCATTTTCTGAGAACTGTAATGTCACACCCGTAACGCGGCGATTCTGTCAAAAATGCCGGCTGGACAAGTGCTTCAGTATCGGCATGAGAAAGGAGTATATAATGACAGAAGAAGACAAGGTCCTTAAACGACAGAAAGTGGAGCAAAATCGTGCGAAAAAAAGGTCGTCTGACGAGTTACGAGGTCCTAAAATGAAACGAGAAGTTATTGAAGACGCTAACTTTGACGACACTTCGATGTCAGTTGCTTCAGTAGCATCAACAGTGTCTGAGACTTACTTCTGGGAGTCCGATAAAAAGTACACTGATTTAGACGGGAACAGAGAGCGTACCATTGAGAGTATGAGCCCAACCACCGCTGCAAGCGTACCTAGTCCTTCAAGCCCTCCAGAGAATCGAGATATTATCGGTTCTAAAACACTGGACATGCTTAAAGATTCAGCGCAACCAAGTCAGTCATTTCAGAAATGCAATACTCATTTATCTACAAAGAATCCTTGCAGTTCAGACAAACTTATTACGTGTAATGAGTCACTAAATAATAATAATAATAATAATAATGAGTATTCTCACCTTGATGCTTGTGGAGTTACCGGCAGGTTGGATGATGATGGTTTGATTGAAGATAAAAGTACCGAGTTGGTATTATCTAGAGACAGGCCGGAAAGTAGTTCATCTGTGATTGAAGATTGTACAAAAAATGAACAGACAAAATCATCAATTTTTGTTGATAAATTTACGATAAAATCAGAATTTTTTATTAAAATTCTTCAGGATAATCCTCAGTTGGTTGCTAAATTATTACAAGACAAAAGTACTGTTACTAAAATGATGTCAGAGCCGCAAGTAGCTATTATGTTAGCTAATGATCCTCAGGTATCGAGGCTTTTAGAGCTTGATAATAATGAATCTAGTAAATCAAATAATTTAACGACTAGCAGAGGCTCTAATAATATTATTTGTAATTTATTGGATTCAGAGCAGCAAAATGTTGATAATCCAATATTGACTAATTTAATTACAAGCCATAAGTCTAGTGAAAGTGACAATAAAGTTGATGAATTTAATGGTGGAAATGATTGGAGTAGAGAGACCGATGATGTAACTAGAGATGTGGTTCAAGATGTTCAAAGAATTCCTATAGCGGCTAATTCGATAGAATCAATACTCTGTGAGGCTATTAAATTAGAATTTTCAGCTTATTCTGCTTTAAGAGGAAATCAAAATAGTCGAGAATTAAATGATGCTGAACGGGCTAAATTAAATGAGTTAATTGTCGCTAATAAAGCACTGCTTGCGCCTTTAGATGATGATATTACTAATTTGATTGGTGAAGAATGTCGATTCAAGGTTTGTTTTTCATTTTTTTATCTTGTATCTTTAAAATTATTGACATTTTTTAAAATATAAGCTCATTCTGATTTTACACTTATCAAGACCTTTCATTTGAGTACCCACATCAATTTTTCATATATTTTATATATTTATATATATTATATATATGAAAAATATATCAAAAATGCATGTGGGTACTCAAATGAAAGCTCTTGATGAGTATAACGTTAGGATGAGCTTATATTTTTAAAAATGTCAATATTTAATAAAGCAAAATTTTATTTTTTTATAATTGACAATTTTTAAATATTATTTTTATTTTAACAGGGTACTGCCGAATATTCTGATCCGATGCTTTTAGATGTTATAAATTTGACAGCTGTGGCTATTAGAAGATTAATAAAAATGGCTAAAAAAATAAATGCATTCAAAAATATGTGTCAGGAAGATCAACTGGCTCTTTTAAAAGGCGGTTGCACTGAAATGATGATTTTACGGTCAGCATTGAATTATGATTCTGATAAAAATATGTGGAAAATACCTCACAGTCAAGAAAAAATGTCTAAAATAAAAGTTGAAGTACTGAAAGAAGCTAAAGGTAATCTTTATTCTGAACATGCAAGATTTGTTGGAACATTTGATCCTCGTTGGCGTGATGAAAATATTATTTTAATACTAAGTGCCATTGCTTTATTTACACCAGATAGACCACGTGTTGTTCACAGCGACGTAATTAAATTAGAACAGGTGATACTATTTATTTAATTAATTATTTTAGCTTTAATAATTCAGGAGGTGATTTTCAAAAGAGTATCATTTCATATTTTGTATTTGACTCAATTACAAAATTTTCATTTCAATCAAAAATAAAAAGATACCCTTTTGAAACTCAACTCCTAAATTTAGAGTGTATATTAATCTATTTGGTTTTATCATTTACAGAATTCTTATTATTATTTATTAAGAAGGTATTTAGAGAGTATATATCCAGGATGTGAAGCAAAATCGACGTTTTTAAAGCTTATACAAAAAATATCCGAGCTTCATAGACTTAATAATGAAGTTGTTGATGTCTATTTAAATGTAAACCCTTCAAGTGTTGAGCCACTATTAATTGAAATATTTGATTTAAATCACTAGCGTACTGCTGAGCAATTGTATAATAGTTTATAGTTAAAAAAAAAAAAAAAATCAAATTTTTTAAGTATTTAGCTTATTAATTGTTATCATTAATAATAGTTTATGTATGTATTATTTCATGTTGTATTCCAAGTTGTGCAAATATCTATTTTATACTGTTAAATAATCAAAGAGAATGTATTATAGATAAAAATAATTTTTATTTTATCATTATTGTTACTGATATTACTGTTTTAACTACACGGTAAAAACAAGATTACACTGGATATCATCCTAGATTATACTGAGTGAAAAAAAAATCCAAATAGTAACTAGTATAATCCAGATTACAATGAGTATAATCCAAATTATAATGAGTATAATCCAGATTATAATAAATATAATCCAGATTATAATGAGTATAATCCAGATTATAATAGTTATAATCCAGATTATAATAGTTATAATCCAGATATCATCCAGTATAATCTGGATTATAATGAGTATAATCTGGATTATAATGAGTATAATCCAGATATCACTGAGTATAATCTGGGATGGTATCCAGTATAATCTTGTTCTTTCCGTGTACTCAATGTAAAATATTAATTTTATTTTACATGAAATGTAAAAAAACAATTTTTTTTTTTTTTACGAGTACAAAAACTCGGGAGGAAAAAATAGTGAAATATTTCAGTTATGTATTGAATTATTTTTACTCAAAAAAATAATTGTGATACCGTGTACAAAAATACATATATTTTTTAAATATATCAACGATAATTTTTTTTTTAATTTACTTCTTTGTATCCTGTTGTATTACCTTGAGTACAAGGTAATCAAGAAGTGAAAACATTGAAGATCAATTTGGCCTTTCACTACCACTCGTAACGCCTGTTAAAATTATAACAATATGTGAAAATAATTTTTTTTTTATTAATATGAATAATATTACTAACTGTTAGTATCCCAAAGAAGTCCAAGTTTCCACAGAGCCAGAAAAATAAGCATTGGTAATACTAATAAAAATAAAATTGTAAATAGAGAAAATGCAATTATGTATCCAGCTAAATTAAAGATTTTAATTAGAGTCCATGTGAAACAATACCAAATCCATCCCAAGATGGTAGTTATACCCATTTTTGCAAATTAAAAAAATTTATAAAATCATTTTTATTAGACTGTCAAATTTTATGATCATTTTATTTGTTCCCATATTCACGTAATATATAATTACGTAATCGTGTTTGTTGACAGGTAGAACATTGACTTTGACTTTCAAAGATCTTTTCTTATAGCCAATTAGATAAAGAAAAAAAATTTTTTTTAATATTTTTTTAAACAATGTTCATTTGAGTTTTTTTAGTATTTAAATAATAGCAATTTATCAAATGCTACATTGAAAAAAAAATTAACTTGAATCAAGAGAAAAATTCTTAAACCAAGTAAAATAATTTTAAAGAGTTTCATTGTCCGAATCAAGTAAAATTTAGTTTAGTTTAAAAATTTTTTGACTTAAATCAAAATGAAATTCTTCAAAATTATTCACTTGAACCAAGTAAAAATTTTTTTTTTCTATACAAAATGTAGTATTGCTATCTATAAAATAATTATTGTCCGACGTAATACATCGTAAATTGATTCAATACCTTAATCTTAGTTTAATTGCACTTATTGGTTTACGTATTATACTATATAATTTTATAAAAATAAATTTTATGATACAGCAACACTGATAGCCTCGTAAATATTGTCAATAGCCTCAACAGGCGTTCCTCTCTTCGGTTCAGTGCCTCGCTTAAAATGAAAAAAAGCCTCGGAATTTTTATCATGTGTCTTAACAAGACTTTCACAAGATATTTTTTCTCCGGCAACGTAACAAGCACCAATCGCCGAAGGCGCTTTCAATCGTAATAAAGTCAATTCATCAACCAACTGTCCCTCTTGGATCTCTTTTGTAAAACCTTTTTCCATAAAATTCCACGACTTCCAAACTGAACCAACGCAGATGACCTTTATGCCTCCGGGGGCTAACTTTACATCCTGGTAAAAAAATAAATAAATTTAGATTTAAATCATGAATAATTTTTTAGTGATTAAAAGAGTATTCTAGTCTAGAAGCATGAATTTCAGGTAATTTTTTGATGAAAAAATTTTTTTTTCAAATTTGAAATTAATTTTGATAAAAATTTTTTGGAATTTGAAATTTGTTATAATTTCTTTATTGATTGCCTTTTTTTTTTACCGCACTTCAAAAAATGACCTGAAATTCATGAATTAAAAATATTTTTAAAAAAACCTACATTGTGAGCTTTGGCGACCAGCGTATTGACATATCGTGCAAGATATTGTCCAGTTTGATTAAATAAAGTTTCACACAGTGAATCTTTTTTTTCGCATCCCGCAACAATTTCTTTTGTAAACATTGCGAATTTACTTTTATCAAAATTAGAATATAAATGTGGAAGCATTTCGTTGATACTATTAACATGAAAAAATGTTTTCATAGCCGCCCAAATGAATGCTGTAGAGTGGGGAGCTTTATGCAAGCCATCCATGTCATCAAACACATATTTACAAGCTTTGTGAGCGATCCAAAAAGCTACAATAATTTATTAAATAAATAAAACTATAATAGTTATATTTTAAATTAAAATTACCTCCGCCTTCATCACCGATCATATGACCCCAGCCTCCGCATCCATGCGTACTATTGTCTGAATTAATTAGCAAACTATTGCTTCCTGTTCCCGCAATAAGAACTATGCCTCCGCAATCAGAACCAGTTTTCAAGCTTCCCATCGTGTCTGATCCAATAACATAGTCTTTACTGGCATACGGATATTCTTTTGTCAAGGTTTCAATTAATTTGCAATTAGTTTCTTCCTCCTCGCAGCCACTCAAACAAAGCCCCTAGAATATTGACTTCCGTAAATTTTTTTCAATTACAAATACAGTTTTATTAAATAAAATTAAGAACATACGACACAATCTAACAGACGTGACTCGGGGATGTTTAAAGTTTCTTTCGCTCTGAGGATCATGTTGTTTATTCTTGAAGCAGTTTCTTTCATACCCAAGCCCTGAAATAATTATTACGTTAATTATCTATATTATTAAGAGAGTAAGAAAAATTTTGTGTCCAGGATAGTCAAAATACCCTTGAAAAGGCATAAGGGCGTATAAAAAATTTTTTTTCGCGAATCGACGTAGTTATGATGGAATATTTTTTTAATTAAATAAAAAAATTATTACAAATTTCAAATTTCAAAAAATTTTGATCAAAGTTAATTTCAAATTTGAAAAAAAAAATTTTTTATCATTTCTATGCATTTAAAGTAAAAATACATTGTTTCCCGAAAAAAAAATTTTTTTGGTACGCCTTTATGGCATCTGTAACGCGATTTGATAAAGCAAAATTTTATTTATTTATAGTTCACGGTATCAGGCGTTTTGATCCTCCGATATACTGTAATTTTTCGAGTTTTCTTTTTTCCGTGCATAAAAACCATGCTAAAAGGGCACAATACGGTAACAAGCTTATGTTTTGAAGTATTTATTTAGATAAACATTCATATAATCACAGTATTTTGTTGCAATATTCAGAAATATTATATTTTTTGTATTATTGATTGATAATAAATTTTTTGATAACAATTAATTATGTGATATTCGTTGTTAATTATTATTTCGAAATGTTTCATTGAAAAATTTAATTATTTAAGATATTTTGTCTGGAGATATTTATTTCAGGGATATTTTGTCTGGAGATATTTTGTCCGGGGATCAAGACGCATGAAACCATAGTTGACAAGTCACGGCAATCATATAGGGACTGCAAAGTTGCTAGTTAAAAATTAAGCAGTGTTCATTACCCAATGATTTGTACCGGGACCTTTGATATGTGTAAGTTGATTTCCATTGCCGTCCATTATTATAAGAGATGAATGGGTACCGCCTCTGAAATAATATAATACTTTCATTATTTAAATTGACCTAATTTATTGTCGTACGAGTTTTCTCAGTGATAACTTAATAACGTAAGGTCAATAAAAATTATATGGAATCATTCTATAAATATATAAATTGTAATTAAATATTAATTATGCAGATTATTTAAAGTTAAATAAATTTTACAGAAATATAAGGAAGTTATTTATGTTATCAATAAATTATCTATTTATCAAGATAGCAAATAAGATTTTTTTTTTATCATATTCATGATCAACTGATAACATTATGGATGTAAAAATAATAAAGATCGTAAATTTCTTTCTTTATCATTAAAAATAAAATTATCATGATACCAGCTGCTGTAGCCCATGATATTTTGCTGTCATGTAGCCTACTTGTAACGCATTTAAAATTATCAGCAGACACTTGACTATTTTTTAAATTTCATTGAATAAATAAATTATCTCTAGAAAATTATTCATAATTTTTTACAACTTTTACTTGTGAAATTTTTATCATTTGTCCATGAAATTAAATTTAGCTGTCACTTGACAATTGTTTTAATTTTCTTTAACAAATAAATTATAGCAAAAAAAAAATTATTCAAAAAATGGACTTGTAAAAATTTTAATAAATTAAAAATGCAATTTTTTAAAAATAATTTTTTAGAACAAATTTTTTTTTGTTAAAGAAAATTAAAAAATTTTCAATTGACAGCTAACTTTAATGTCATTATTTGTCCTTAAAAAAAAATTATAAAAATTATAAAATTATCAAACGTCTGTTAATTTAAGTGTAATAACTTTTTACCTACCCTTCAATTCCACCAATAATTATTTCATCACGACTGGAAGCTGATTCTTCAGGCATTTTACAACAATAATCATTACTTTTATTTTCCTTATCCTTCATTTTAAGCACTAACTTTAATATTCAACTCAATATGTTGTTTAACATAAATATTTTTATAAATTTGCTTATTAAAAACAAAACTTTATGTAAATAAAATTACTTTATCCAAATCACCAGCTTATTTTATCACTTTTTCACAATCTAAAATTAAAAAACGATTGTTTATATGTCAAACAATGTGATATTATTTATAACTGACGTTACAAGTTATTAACAAAACAATAAAAATAATTTATCAATACCGCGCGGTAAAAATAAACATTAATTTTATAATTGTTATAAAATAATAAAGTGTTTAAAAATTTTTTAAACTTTTAATGACCCAGTCAGAAGAGACTTTACTTCTTCACAGCTGTCACTGGTGTCAGATGTTACCCGGTAGATATTTTTCTGGTTTCTGCCGAGACATTTCACTCCCGTCTGGCTGCTAGGAAAATTAAATAATAAAAAAGAAAGCAATTAAAATACATGAAAGTCTTGAAGTTAGTCAAAAATCGAAAGTCGCAAAAAACTGGCCACATTATTGGTTAAAGTTTTGGCGCGCTATTCAAATTTCAAGTGTTTAATTTAAATCAAATCGCTCAGTCGATAAATTCTTAAATTTTATTACCACTTACAGATGTCGCTACTTTTCATTATTGCTTACGTTACACTTTATCTATTAATATAATTTAATAAGACTCTATTTAACAATTAAATAAATAAAAAAATTATTTTAATTAAAATTTTAATTTGTTTGTTTGTTTGTTTGTTTGTTTGTTGGATAAAATTATTTGTGAGTAACTGCACAAGCAGTTTTAAGTGTGCTCTTCCTATACTTTTTTGCCTTTAAGCTTTATGCAGCTACTATGGCGTCGCTTAGACAGCGACCATGTCGCATGTAGTTTCATTGACGGTCCCTTTATTTTTTCACGTTGTCGACGACGCGATTTTCGCAGATTTTAGGTATGTACTTCATATTCTCCGTTTACAAATGAAAAGACGTTGGCGATTGTCAATTATTAAAAACTATACTATTTTAGATTTCCCTTAATAATCATAAAATTCAAGCCAACTTTTTTAATTTGTTTAATAAATACATTAATTATAAGATAATTATTGTAAAAAGGTCATTCAATCTGGCAACTAGCCATTAAGGAACGATTATGACCTCAATGGAAACAAAACAAATTTCCAGAATATTTTTTTTTCTTCGACAATAATAATACTAATAATAACAATAACAATTAATAATTAATTAAATTAATGATTTAGGATAGTCATGGAATTATTTATTTTAATTTTTTTTATAATACTGAAGTTAGCAGTCAGCTGTTAATTTTTAAAATTATTTTAATAAATTAATTACAATAAAAAAATGCTTCTAAAAATTTTTACTTGTAATTTTTATTAATGTTTACATGTGAAACTTTTTAATTTAATTTTTTTTTTATAATAATATCTAAAAAAAATTTTATATCTGTCAACTTCAGTGTCATTTTTTTTTTTTCAGATATATTGCTACAATATTGTAATTGTAAATATTTTGAAAAATGATGATGCCCACAATGCCTCCTGATGCCCATAAAATTTCATTGAAAATTATTGAAGCTATTAGACAACATCCGGTACTTTATATATCTGACGTTAAAGGTACTGCCATCAAGTTACAGGAATTTCGTCAAAAAGTATGGAAAAGAATTTCTGATGAATTAGGGTTAGATGGTAGGTATATTTATTTTTTTTTATACTAAAATTATACAGCAAACATCTGACGATTCTTTGAATTTTTAAAAACAATCCATTATTGTAAATTCAATTATACTTAATGAAAATAAAGTTAGCCGATATCTAAAAATTTTTATTTTTTTTTTTTTTATTAATTGTATTCCCTGATTAAAAAAAAGTATTGAAAAAGATTGAAAATGAATGTGAATGAATCCAAACGAATTCGCCCAATGCAAACTGTATATCTATATATACATACAATGTAGATATACAGTTGCATAGGTCAATACTTTTTTTTAATCAGGGTTAGCAATAAAAAAATTGCACCAGTAGTTTTTCAAATTTTTTACATGTGCAATTTTTTTGTAATAATTTTTTTAATAAAAAAAATTCTGAAAATTGTCAGCTGTCTGCTAATTTTATTTTCATGTAAATTCATTATTTACAGTCAATTATTGTAAAAAAAAAATTCGCTCTTATAATGTTTCAAAATTTGTAAATGTGGAATTTTTTAGATAATTTTTTTTTTTCATTATAATTGAACTTTTATGAAAATTGAAAAAATTGTATTTATTTTTTTATTTTTTGAATATATTTCGATAATTAAATAATTTTTTTTTACAGCTAGTTGGGTTAGACTTCGATGGAAGAATTTACGTGATACTTACTGTCGTATATTAAAATTCAAAAATAAAGCTGAAAAAGGTGCAAGAAGAAAAAAATGGATTTTTGAAGATCATTTAAGTTTCTTAAAATTTCCGTAAGTATTAATAAATGAAAATTATTATTAATGTTATTATTGTTTATTCTAATTTTTTTTTACCTTTTATTTTTAACATAATTATAAATATTAATAAATTCTTTATTTTTATGTTTAGATATGAACCAGATTACGTACCACAGTGCGTAGAATTAAGTGATGAATATATTGAAGAAATAAATCGCGGAGGAGTTGGTACAGAAAGTCTTTTAGAACAATTAGAAGATCGTAATGATGAAGACTACAGTGAGTACTTAGAAGTACTGGAAGAAACAAATGCGGACCCAATCGCTATACTGCCTCACAACACCATTGAAATAATAGATAACAGTCAACAGCATTTAACTACAGATATGATAAATAGTTATGACAGCCAGAATGTTTCCGACGGGGTCAATATTTACACGCAGATTCAATCCAAATATCGTAAAATACGCCCTAAAAGAATGAAACTAAATGATTATGAAGAAACCAGAGAATCTATTGATCTAAATGATAATAACTATGGTATACTCAGCCCTAATTTTAAAATTGAACAATTAAAATTACCTAAAGTTCATAACAATAATAATAATAGTAATGATAATAATAGTGTTAATGTAAATCCTATTATTATAAATCCAACGCCCAATACTACAAAAATTCAAGAAAAAAAAGAAGAAAATATTACAGAGGCTAAAAGCGAGCCAGTACAAGCACAATCAGTAGAAACAACGAGTACCGAATTATTTTTTAATAGCATGGCACAAACAGTTAAATTATTACCACCCAAAGCACAAGCTGAAGTTAAAATGGCTGTTTGTAAAATAGTTACTGAAGCTGAGTTACGGTGTTCTAAAAAAAAATTATCTGCTAATACCCAACAATTTATTACGCCTCCAGGTATGATTCCAAAATTAGTATTAATTCCTTGCAGTATGATTGATAATCAAGAAAATAAATGAAAAAAAAAATTAATGTATCAAATAATTGTATAAAAGTTTTTAAAACATTAATTAAATGTAACTATTCAGTTATTCTTGTTTAATTTTATATCTATAATGTCATTTATGTATAGTGTTTAATGTTACTACTCATCTTGATGTTACACTCATCAAGAGCTTTCATTTGAGTACCCACATGCATTTTGATATATTTTTCAAATATAATAAAATACACATTACATATATTTAAATGATATATATATATATATATTTATTTAATACAAGTAAGAGATATTTACATTTACAATATTAAAACAACGTTTACTAGGTATTTGTTTAAATTTATATTTAAAACAATTGAAATTCATTTGGCAACTATGTTTTAATCTTTGTATAAATCAGAAAGCTTAATTATCTATTTTTTTTTTTTTTTTTTTTTTTTTTTTA
>JZSA01004152.1:0-13217 GCA_000956155.1 Cotesia vestalis | reverse complement strand
CATCGAGACCTTTCATTTGAGTACCCACATCAATTTTTCATATATTTTATATATTTATATATATTATATATATATAAATATATGAAAAATATATAAAACTGCATGTAGGTACTCAAATGAAAGCTCTTGATAAGTGTAACATCGGGATGAGCTTATATTTTTAAAAATGTCAATAATTAAGAAATGACCTTGTATCTTGTGAACTATTGACATTTTTAAAGATATAAGCTCATCCTGGAGTTACACTCATCAAGACCTTTCATTTGAGTACCCACATCAATTTTTCATATATTTTATATATTTATATATATTATATATATATAAATATATGAAAAATATATAAAACTGCATGTAGGTACTCAAATGAAAGCTCTTGATGAATGTAACATCAAGATGAGCTTATATCTTAAAAAACGTCAATGTTTAAGAAAGTACAGTGCAAGTATAGTGACTGCAAGGTTGCTAGTAATATACTAATAAAAAATATTACTTGAAAAAGATTGGCAGTGAGCTCTTCAAGTTCAGTCTCGACATCTTGTCTGAAGCGTGACAATCGCGTGACTTCTTCATCTTTAAGCTTGAGTTCTTCATGTGCCCTCTTAAGCTCCTCTTGTAATTTAGTAATTGCGTGTTCTTTTACTTCTGCGACAGCTTTCTCCCACTGAAGAGTCGTTGGAGACGGAGGATCATCGACCGTCGTCATCAATTCACCATCTTTCTTTCTACATTCCTCTGAAGGTTGCTTTTAAATCATTTAAGAATTAATAACTAATAATTACGTTAAATTTCATAAATACAAATAATTCAGAATTAAAATTATGTACATAATTTTAATGCTAACATTAAATGGTAAAACAGCGTGCTATAGATGTCTGTTTATTTAGTTTTCATAAAAAAATAAATAATGATATTTTAGTAACTCACCTCAGTTTTAGTTTCAGGTATTTCCGGGACAGAAATATTACAGTTGGTTTTATTATCCATTCTCAAGTCTAAAGGCCTTGTGTGTTGTGGGAATTCTATCAATTCAGTCTCACTTTTACTCTGTTTTACGGTATTTATTTTTTCTAATGTCCTTAAAATATTGTTTTTATCATTTACAGAACTGTTACACACTTGTAAATTCTTATTGTTGCTACAAACTGGAGACATTTTGAATGAGCTGCTTTAAAAAAAATTTAATACAATGAAATTAATGTTTCAATAGAATTAGAAAAAATTTCACATGTACACGGGAAGAACAAGATGACACACTGGATATCATCCTAGATTATAGTCAGTGATATTTGTGGTAAAAAAAAAATTTCAGATAGTAGCTAGAAAAATTCTAGATTATACTGAGTGATATCAGAATTATACTCATTATAATCCAGATTATACTGTGTGATATCTGGATTATACTCATTATAATCTGGATTATACTCAGCATAATCTGGATTATACTCATTATAATCGAGGATTATACTCAGCATAATCTGGATTATACTCATTATAATCGAGGATTATACTCAGCATAATCTGGATTATACTCATTATAATCGAGGATTATACTCAGCATAATCTGGATTATACTCATTATAATATAGGATTATACTCAGCATAATCTGGATTATACTCATTATAATCGAGGATTATACTCAGCATAATCTGGATTATACTCATTATAATATAGGATTATACTCAGCATAATCTGGATTATACTCATTATAATCGAGGATTATACTCAGCATAATCTGGATTATACTCATTATAATATAGGATTATACTCAGCATAATCTGGATTATACTCATTATAATCGAGGATTATACTCAGCATAATCTGGATTATACTCATTATAATATAGGATTATACTCAGCATAATCTGGATTATACTCATTATAATCGAGGATTATACTCAGCATAATCTGGATTATACTCATTATAATATAGGATTATACTCAGCATAATCTGGATTATACTCATTATAATCGAGGATTATACTCAGCATAATCTGGATTATACTCATTATAATATAGGATTATACTCAGCATAATCTGGATTATACTCATTATAATCGAGGATTATACTCAGCATAATCTGGATTATACTCATTATAATATAGGATTATACTCAGCATAATCTGGATTATACTCATTATAATCGAGGATTATACTCAGCATAATCTGGATTATACTCATTATAATATAGGATTATACTCAGCATAATCTGGATTATACTCATTATAATCGAGGATTATACTCAGCATAATCTGGATTATACTCATTATAATATAGGATTATACTCAGCATAATCTGGATTATACTCATTATAATCGAGGATTATACTCAGCATAATCTGGATTATACTCATTATAATATAGGATTATACTCAGCATAATCTGGATTATACTCATTATAATCGAGGATTATACTCAGCATAATCTGGATTATACTCATTATAATATAGGATTATACTCAGCATAATCTGGATTATACTCATTATAATCGAGGATTATACTCAGCATAATCTGGATTATACTCATTATAATATAGGATTATACTCAGCATAATCTGGATTATACTCATTATAATCGAGGATTATACTCAGCATAATCTGGATTATACTCATTATAATATAGGATTATACTCAGCATAATCTGGATTATACTCATTATAATCGAGGATTATACTCAGCATAATCTGGATTATACTCATTATAATATAGGATTATACTCAGCATAATCTGGATTATACTCATTATAATCGAGGATTATACTCAGCATAATCTGGATTATACTCATTATAATATAGGATTATACTCAGCATAATCTGGATTATACTCATTATAATCGAGGATTATACTCAGCATAATCTGGATTATACTCATTATAATATAGGATTATACTCAGCATAATCTGGATTATACTCATTATAATCGAGGATTATACTCAGCATAATCTGGATTATACTCATTATAATATAGGATTATACTCAGCATAATCTGGATTATACTCATTATAATCGAGGATTATACTCAGCATAATCTGGATTATACTCATTATAATATAGGATTATACTCAGCATAATCTGGATTATACTCATTATAATCGAGGATTATACTCAGCATAATCTGGAATTATAAATAAGAAAATTTTAATTAAATAATTTTTTGATATTTTTAAACACAATATTTATAGTTTGAGCGTTTTTGACATGAATTTTGAGACATCTGATAATTTTTAGAATTTTTTTAACAAATAAATTAGAGCAAGAAAAATTTTTTTTAAAATTCAATCTTTAGAAACTCTGAAAAATGATAAATGCAATTTTTTTTAAAATAATTTTCTAGACCTGATTTATTTTTTAAGAAAAATAAAAAAATTGTCAAGTGTCTGCTAATTTTAGTGTTATTTATTTTTAAATAAATTTATAAGTATTAGAAATTTGCAGTCACAATACGACTGTCGAGATTTACGTATTATAAATAAGAAAATTTTAATTAAATAATTTTTTGATATTTTTAAACACAATATTTATAGTTTGAGCATTTTTGACATGAATTTTGAGACATCTGATAATTTTTAGAATTTTTTTAACAAATAAATTAGAGCAAGAAAAATTTTTTTTAAAATTCAATTTTTACACAGAAAAAAAAATTAACTTGAATCAAGTAAATAATTTTAAAGAACTTCATCTTTTTGATTTGAGTAAAAAAATTCTTAAATTGAGAAATTTTTCTTAGTTTAAGTAAATTTCACTTGATTTAAAAATTTTTCGTCTTGACTCAAGACAATGAAACTTTTCAAAATAATTTTCTTGGTTAAAAAATTTTTCTCTTGATTCAAGTTAATTTTTTTTTCTGTGTAAAAATTGAATTTTAAAAAAAATTTTTCTTGCTCTAATTTATTTGTTAAAAAAATTCTAAAAATTATCAGATGTCTCAAAATTCATGTCAAAAACGCTCAAACTATAAATATTGTGTTTAAAAATATCAAAAAATTATTTAATTAAAATTTTCTTATTTATAATACGTAAATCTCGACAGTCGTATTGTGACTGCAAATTTCTAATACTTATAAATTTATTTAAAAATAAATAACACTAAAATTAGCAGACACTTGACAATTTTTTTATTTTTCTTAAAAAATAAATCAGGTCTAGAAAATTATTTTAAAAAAAATTGCATTTATCATTTTTCAGAGTTTCTAAAGATTGAATTTTAAAAAAAATTTTTCTTGCTCTAATTTATTTGTTAAAAAAATTCTAAAAATTATCAGATGTCTCAAAATTCATGTCAAAAACGCTCAAACTATAAATATTGTGTTTAAAAATATCAAAAAATTATTTAATTAAAATTTTCTTATTTATAATGCGTAAATCTCGGTACAAGTTACTAATTTATTTATCAAAAAAAACTTTATAAATTTACTTGAGAATATTTTAAAAAATATTCATAGAAATCTAACAATTTTTTCTATTTTTATTACAAATAAATTATTAAAAAATATTATCTCTTAAAATTTATTTTCATTTCTAAATGTGAAATTTTTAAATAAAAATTTCTGTCGTATAATTTAGTAGATATAAAAATCTAATATAAATCCATCAAAGTTTATCAACTTACAATAACTTAGCTCCATAAAATTTCAAGAAGAAATTCAGTTATTTACTAAGTTTTAAACTATAAACGTTACTACGAAAAAAAAAAAAAAAGTCAACGGTATATTCTTCTTAAAATAAAATTCATATTTTTTTTTCACAGTAAGTTATAAATTTGAATTGAACAGTTCATAATAAAAAACAACCTGTTAATAATACAAAAAAACTACACCGATAGTCAGTGAAGCGGACGAAGATACTGTTAGTACAACAATAAAGTGCTTTAATAAGTTATCTACCAATTAAAAATTTTTAACAAGTGATAAAAAATAATAAAGAAGAGTCTACTGATATAAACTTTTTATTAAATACGAAAATTTAATTATTTTAATAGATAAATTTTTTTTTTTCAACCTAACAAGATTAAGTCAGTAGTGAATAGAATTTTCTGTTGAATAAAATGAAAATTTTAACTTTAGAATAATATTAAGTTACTCTCCAATGCAAATAAGTTAAGTTAAAAGTCAAATCTCGTCGGTCGATAGTCTCAATTACTTGGGTAGTTTATAAAACTATTCGGGTGGTCTTATCTATACAGAGAAATTCTTCAGTGAGGCTTCAGAAATAGTGCATCCTTGTTCTGGTATTAAATATCACAATTTTTTCGAAGAATAATTACTAAGCTAGTCTTACAAAATAAATGTACTACTTTGTAATAAAATAAAGAAGAAATAGTTTTTTAACTAAATTTTTTTTCATAAATAGGAAATTTATAAAAGAAATATATGATAAATCCGAAATTAGTAGACATTTGATAATTTTTGGAGCAATAAGCAAAATTTTGTGGCCAGTGTATAGGTTGCATTTGGAAATGCTCTATCTCTAGGTACATAATTAAGAAATTATCTTGTATCTCGTGAACTATTGACATTTTTGAAGATACAAGCTCATCCCGATGTTACACTCGTCAAGACCTTTCATTTAAGTACCCACATCAATTTTTTATATATTTTATATATTTATATATATTATATATATGTATATATGAAAAATATATCAAAAATGCATGTCGGTACTTAAATGAAAGCTCTTGGTGAGTGTAACATCGGGATGAGCTTATATCTTTAAAAACGTCAATAATTAAGAACTGACATAGCTATCTTGTTAACTAATGATATTTTTAACGATATAAGCTCATCTTGGAGTTACACTCATCGAGACCTTTCATTCGAGTACCCACATCAATATTTCATATATTTATATTATATATATGTATATATGAAAAATATATTAAAAATGCATGTGGGTACTCAAATGAAAGCTCTTGAAGAGTGTAACATCGGGATGAGCTTATATCTTTAAAACCGTCAATATTTAAGAAAATACCGCGCAGTTTAACAAAAATCATAGTATAATTATTCTAAAATCCCAAAAATTTTTCCGCTCTTTAATTACAGTATTACAAAAATCCCAAAAAAAATAAAAATAAATTTTTATAAAATATCCTCTGACTACCATGTAATTAAAAAGTACTTTAATATCATTGTAATTGATAAAAAATTTATTTAAGTAAAAATTTTGTTATGATTATTTGATAAACGAGCGCGATTAACGAAGTTAAAAAATAAAAAAGAACGTGAATAAAACAAAAATAAAGAAGATATTTATTGTGTCATGTCGAAATCGCAATCATACCACGTATTCGTGCGGAGGCGTTGAGTGGTACAGAGTTGGACAGTCTTCACGGATAGAATAATGCAACACAGTAACGCAAATAACATCGTGATGTTCTGAGCTTGTATGCATACATACATCTACATTTGTCTATTACACATAAATATATAATATTAAAAATAACACACATATAAAGCTAAAAGATATGTGATAGGTATGTGACTGCAATACTGTATTACTATTACTAATCCTACTATAAAATTACTAAACATACTTCTTCTCACACACATTTAAATTTAATACCGTGTGTGTTGATGCCAGTCACCCGTCAGCGCACACGCGTTCTCTCGACCCTGATTACCACAAATATCAGTTGAATTGTTTAACTTTGTGTGTGTGTGTGTGTGTAAAGAGTTTACTGGCTTGTATTATATGTGAAGATAATATTTAATGTATCTCATGGATATAATATATATGGCTCTACTCGATATTAAATGGTATTGTCGATTAAATACACACACACAGGCTATATATTAATTTAATACACACAATAACTTTGAGTAGTTTAACGTTTAATTTCTCGAGTAGTCGCTTAATATAAATTATTTTATAATCCGTTATAGAGCGAGTTGTGAGAAACCCATAAGAATATTTTTATTTAAAAAAAAAAAAAAAACTAGAAAGTTCAAAGTGCTATAAACTATTTCTTCTTATGAAAATTTAATCAGAAAATTTTTATTTTTTATTTTATTAAAAATGAAAAAATTCCACATGTAGAAAATTTGAAAAATTATCACTTCATTTTTTTAGTTCTAATTTAATTGATAAAAATCTTTATTGAAAAATAAAAAATTGCACTTGTAGAAAATTCTAAAAATTATCCGTGCATTTTTTTTAAAATATTTTTTTAGTTCTAATTTAATTAATAAAAAAAAAATGGAATTTTTTGGAAAAAATTTGTTTGCTAAATAAAATTAAAAAATTTTCAAGTGACTGCTAATTTTAATTTCGTATTTATTAAATTTATTGTTGATAAAATAAAAGAAGAAATGATACTGAAATTAGCCGATGTTCAAAATTTTTTTTTTTATTAATTAAATTAGAACTAAAAAAATATTTTAAAAAAAATGCACGGATAATTTTTAGAATTTTCTACAAGTGCAATTTTTTATTTTTCAATAAAGATTTTTATCAATTAAATTAGAACTAAAAAAATGAAGTGATAATTTTTCAAATTTTCTACATGCGCAATTTTTTCATTTTTAATAAAATAAATTACAAAAATTTTCTGATTTAATTTTCATAAGAAGAAATAGTTTATAGCACTTTGAACTTTCTAGTTTTTTTTTTTTTTTTAAATAAAAATATTCTTATGGGTTTCTCACAACTCGCTCTATAACGGATTATAAAATAATTTATATTAAGCGACTACTCGAGAAATTAAACGTTAAACTACTCAAAGTTATTGTGTGTATTAAATTAATATATAGCCTGTGTGTGTGTATTTAATCGACAATACCATTTAATATCGAGTAGAGCCATATATATTATATCCATGAGATACATTAAATATTATCTTCACATATAATACAAGCCAGTAAACTCTTTACACACACACACACACACAAAGTTAAACAATTCAACTGATATTTGTGGTAATCAGGGTCGAGAGAACGCGTGTGCGCTGACGGGTGACTGGCATCAACACACACGGTATTAAATTTAAATGTGTGTGAGAAGAAGTATGTTTAGTAATTTTATAGTAGGATTAGTAATAGTAATACAGTATTGCAGTCACATACCTATCACATATCTTTTAGCTTTATATGTGTGTTATTTTTAATATTATATATTTATGTGTAATAGACGAATGTAGATGTATGTATGCATACAAGCTCAGAACATGACGATGTTATTTGCGTTACTGTGTTGCATTATTCTATCCGTGAAGACTGTCAAAAAAAAAAAAAAAAAAAAAAAAAGAAAGTAGTTAATGATATTACTTTAAATAATAATAAAAAAAAAAAATGTAGATATTTATTTTAATAGTTGCTTCAATTATTCTTCTTAAAATAAAGAAGTACCTACTTCCACTTTCACGTTTCACTTGCCACTAATTACATATTATTAATTTATAGTTTAACGATGATTAATTACAGCAATATTAAATAAAAAGTTATTAACCTTCACTCGATAGTAAATTTCTTTTAAATTAAAAGTAATAATTGTTTGTGTTATTAATAAAAAAAAACAAAAAAAGTAAAATATGTTAAAGAACGAATGTTTAATACTCTGTAGCTCGATGTAGACTGACTGGGATCAAAGAGAAGGCTACTTGACTGAAGCCTCTCTCTTTCTTTTTCTCACAAACTTAAATTCACATTATTTCTCTATCAGACTTTCAATCTTGCTTTCGTGTACTCTTTTTTTAACTAAAAAGTTTTTTTAAATATTTTGCAATTGTTTGCATACATAAATATATATTATTTATAAATATATCAAAATTTTTACTCCAGTTATATTATTATTTAAAAGCTCGTTTGCTTCTATATTTACATCCGGTCATATTAAATTTTATTTTAAGACGTAGGCAGAAGAAATTTTATTTTAAGTGGCCTCCAAGTGATGTTAATTATAGCTCTATTTTAAAATTTAATACATTATGTCATTAATTCAGTTTAATAAAAGAATATTAAAATAATCATCTCTGGCATTTGCAACAATTATAAAGGTCAATTTAATAACACGATAAATTGATCTACTTGTTGTGTGATGATTTAAAAAAAAAAAAAAAAAAAAAAATTATGAAAATTTTCCAATATTTGATAACCTCCAGTGCATCAGAAAAATATTATCATTATTTATTTATTTTAATAAATATGTTTAAAGATTATTAATTAATTAAACTTTCTAATTATTTATTTTATTTTATAAAATTATCAGTTTGGAAAGGAGAAATCTTTCATTTTTTCATAGGCATCGATAGTTATCTAAACTAAATTACCAGCTTCCATGCAGGGACATCCTGGAATAAACTCAATAAAATCCAGTGTGAAAGTTATATAAAAATTTTAGCACATTCAGTATCAAACGAGTAATAAATATTATGAAATTTAACAAACAAAATATGTATTTAATATTTTTTTTACGAAATATTACTTGTTGCGTTTTAAAATAATCTCGTTGCGAAAACTAATTATTATAGCTTAAGTTATAACTTCATTAGTACACTGATAGAAGAATTTATTTAACTATTAATAATTTAATTTATTTAAAGACAATTATTTAATTTATTGAATTTTAATAGATATTTTTTGACATCCGATAAATATTTATTAACAGTTAATGAATATTTTTTGAGTGAATTTGTTTCGTTTGCAATGTCATGTGATATAAAGATTGCTTATAAACAAAAATCATCTTTATAAATTATTTGCATTAATTATATTACATTATAATAACGTTTATTGTAAAATACCTTTTATCTTGTGAATTATTGACATTTTTAAAGATATAAGCTCATCTCGATGCTACACTCATCAAGACCTTTCATTTGAGTACCCACATCAATTTTTCATATATTTTATATATTTATATATATTATATATTTGTATATATGAAAAATATATTAAAAATTTATGTGGGTACTCAAATGAAAGGTCTCGAGGAGTGTAATGTCGGGATGAGCTTATATCTTTAAAAACATCAATATTTAAAAAAGTACAGTGCAATTTAACAAAATAACAATTTTAATTTTTTGTAGTTCACAAGTCACGACAGTCACATAGTGACTGCAAGATTGCTAGTATTTATTAACAGTTAATAAATTGTACTTAATTATTAAAAATCATGTTAAAAAATAATTAATTAACAGTTAATAAAGCTTATTAAATACAAACAAATCCTTCTATCAGTGTAGTTTAATTTAAAACTTCATTAGTATTACTTCCAGAACTTCATTAAAATTTTAAAACACTTCAACGCTCCGGGCTAAGATTTTAATTTAATTAAAATATTAAATTTTGAAAAGTTTTTTACGCTCAAAAATATTCAACTCTAAAATTTTATGAATGTCAAAAATATTTCAGAAGATTTAACAAACTCTGACTGACACACCTCAAAAGTTTAATTAAAACCAACAATTAATAATTTACTGGGTCATAAGTTGTATAAAAAAAAAAAAAAAAATCAGCGGCATCGATAAAAAAAATAATAAAGTAACAAAATAGTTGATGTGGGAAGGAAGTTCATAGCATATTAGCTATCAGGACAAAATGATCGCCGTGGGTTCATATCACGGGGTCCCACACGAGAGAACTTGTTGTACCGGTTTTATGGATTCTCCGACCGGTTATTGTGGCAAAAGAACCTGTAGCTAATATAATATATTGTTTTTATTTTTAAATAAGCTAAATTATTAACAAATAAATTTATTAATCTCAGCTGATAATACGGATAAAAGAGAATAAAAAAAAAAAAAAAGTTTACCATTTACCATTTACCATTTAATTTACTCCAATTAAAAAATTTCAATTCAAATGCATTATATGCAGAAAAGTAATTAGATGCTTTGAGAACAGTTCTCATCACCCGAGTGCTTTTAACTCGCGATTTAACGCAACAGAATGGCGGGTGGGAATAAAGTATAATGTATAAGATCCACAATCAGTACACGCACAAGTGGAATGACAGAATAACGGAACATCAAACCCCTTCCAACTTTCATAACATATCAATGATCTAAATCATATATACATTTAATGTGTACACATATCTATGAATATTTAAATGAATTTTATTTTCAGCGCCTAAAAATCAAATAAAAAATTTTTTAAAAAATATTTTAAATAGCAATTAATATAATAATAATAATAATAATAATAATACGTACAAATAAATAATGAAAATGTTCATAAGTGAAAGTTATCTATTATACTCTATTTGCTTTGTATGATTCGTCGCCTATTATGTGACATCAAGTGAACTTTACATAAAAGCTCTTTGTCACTTACACATTCCATTCATTTTTAATTTTTATAGTGACTAACAAAAACATATGTACGTACAATTTGTAATAACAAAAAAATTTTTTTTTTAATTAAAATATTCTTTTGTAACAAAAAAATAATACTGATTATTCCAAAATTTTTAGTTTTTTTTTGTTTAATAATTTAATTAAAAATCAAAAAATATAGATAGAAAACTGCACGTGTAGTTTTTAAAATTTTCTACAGGTGTAATATAATCACTTAACCAATTTTTAATTTTTTTTAACGAATAGATTTTTTCCAAAAAATTATTTTTAAAAAATAATTTCTAAATGTCAATTTTTTTTCTACTTTTTTTTTGTCATAATTTATTTGTTAAAAAAATTTATTAGAATTAATTTTGCTTGAAAATTAATGTAGCAAATATTTAATAATTTAAAAATTTTATTAACATATAAATTATGGCGAAAAAAATTGATATCTAGAAATTAAAAAAAAAAAAATATGCAATTTTTTTTATACTATTTCTTCTGTAACAATTTTTTAATTTTATTTAAAAAAAAAATTTTTTTCTAAAAAATTATTATTAAAAAATTGCATTTTTAATTTATTGAAATTTCTACAAGTCCATTTTTTGAATAATTTTTTTTTCTGCTATACTTTATTTGTTAAAAAAAATTAAAACAATTGTCAAGTGACAGCTAAATTTAGTGACATTAAAATTAGCAGCCACTTGCTAATTTTTTAATTTTATTAAAAAAATAAATCTTTTCTAAAAAACTATTTTTAAAAAATAGCATTTATAATTTTTAAATGTCAATTTTTTCTTCATTCATTTTTGCCACAATTTAATTGTTAAAAAATTTTTAAAATTAATAAATAGCTGCTAAATTAATTCTCATAAAATGAACTGTCTGTTGATTTCACCGTGATAAAAAATTAAAGGTGTGAAGAAATCAGAAGAATATTAATGTATAATTTTCTTATTGACATACAATAAGTTTATTAAAAAATCACCATACGCCTGTTCTACTTTCACTGTAATTAAAAAAAAAACTAAATTTGTTGATTAAAATAACAGAGTCAAAAGTGCAGTGCTAGGTAATTAAATTAAAAATGATTATCAAAATAACTAAACGTAGAAGGAATAAAATCGATGAACTAGATTCATTAATAATAAAAATATTCTTACCTTAAAAATATTAAAAATGCAGATTTAGCTTAAAATTGAATAAGCTAATTAAATAAAAAAAAAAATTCAGCAAAATATCCAATAGTATTTTAATTAAACATGATAACAAAACACAAAGGCCATTTGTTGTTTTAGTAGCAATGTTCTGTCACTCCCTACTCCCTTGATATTTACTTTAAACTTTGCCGGTGACATCCGCGACAATCGTCGAGTATAGTTGGAGACAGGACGGGACTTGAGATTGAGACTGTAGTGGTAGTGTTTGTGTAATATTTAACTCGCGATGAAGAAGGCAAGCATTTAGTATAACCCAGAGTAGTCCAATTCACCAACGAAGGTGAACGAAGGCTGATTGAAGGTTGTGAAATGGCAATACCACACAATACAAGTGAAGAGCATGGTGAGGAGCACTGTATATATTATATATCTCAGCGAACTCTTGTATTGGGTCCTCTGGTACTGGCTGGTAGATTTTTTTTATAAGGCAACAGCATCATCATCCAAACTCGATTGTAACGCACGATACGGATAATGTTTGAAGCTATCTGAGCTCACTGCGCTCTCAGAGAGATCAACAGGAAGCCTGAGAAAATTACTGTTGTACTCCATCGGTAATTACAGCTGTTGAGAGTGGTCGTCTGGGTTTTTTAAATAATAAATAAAAATAAACCACAATATTGCTTGCACAATGTGTGTTACTAACACACTTGAGTTAAAATAATGTAAGGGTACTTTTTAAACATCAAAACATGAAATGTTGTCAGGAAACACGTGACATCGAGAAC
>JZSA01004151.1:0-20366 GCA_000956155.1 Cotesia vestalis | reverse complement strand
AAAAAAAAAAAAAATAATAATAATAAATTTTACCTAAAATCCCAAAATTCAAAATCATCAACAGTTAAATTTACATGTGACATTGAATAAGTATTCCCTCGGGAATTAGCTAGCCAAACGTCATATCCTTCATCGGCTAATAAATACGCTACGCAAAAATAATCAATTACAGTGAAAGAAAAAATTTTTTTTTTTAAATGAAACAAATTAATTTCTTAAAAAATTGCTAATTTTTTTTCAAAAGAAATTTTTTTTTTCCTTGTACACGAAAAGAACAAGATGACACAGGATATCATCCCAGATTATACTGAGTGAAAAAAAATTTCAGATAGTAGCTAGTATAATCCAGATTACAATGAGTATAATCTAGATTATAATGAGTATAATCTAGATTATAATGAGTATAATCTAGATTATAATAAGTATAATCTAGATTATAATGAGTATAATCCAGATTACAATGATTATAATCTAGATTATAATGAGTATAATCCAGATATCACACAGTATAATCTTGATTTTTTTTAACTATTATCTAAAAAATTTTTCACTACAGATATCACTGAGTATAATCTGGGATGATATCCAGTGTCATCTTGTTCTTTCCGTGTATACTTAATAAAAATGTTAATTAAATAAATTACCTAATGATTTTTCTTTTCCTAAAACAACCCACAAAGCTGAAGTACAAAGCAAACCATGTATCAGCAATACCGGAGTAGAATTTAATTTCCCAGGAATCCTGTCTAAACTCAAAATAAACCCGTCTTCTGTAGTAACATTATGGGTCTCTCCGTAATATCCATCGCGTTCTAATAATTTTGTCTGTCAAATAAACAAAATTATATTTTACGCTAGTAACTGTTGTTATAATTAGTAAAATGAAATTACTGTAGACCATGACTCGAAAACATCATTTGTTGAAAAGCCAAGAAGAGAAAGAAAAATTACACCACATGAAAGAACATGCATCATTTTTAAAATAAACTTATTACAATAATGTTTTTAACAGTACTATCATATAAAAACTAAACGTTTTGCGGTAGCATCGATTATTCATAATTATTACAGCGCGATAACAATTTTAATTCATTTGTGTGTTAATTGCTAGTTTGACTATTGCGAAATTATCGGTGATAATTAAAACAATTACTTGAAGTAAACAGGTTTATTGTACGTAAGGTGTTTGGAAAAATGTAAAAATATAGAAAATTTTAAACTTGCAACTGTAAGCAAGCTTATCTTTATAATTAAACCATTGAGTATTTAAAAAAATAATAAATTATCGTATTTATTTATCAAATCTATTATGTCGTTGTATAGTAATTGCTTTGCATCGATTCCCCATAAAAAGTCTAAGTGATTAAATTTTGGAAAATTAATTCTGTGTAAGCCGTATGTCCTTGGCAATTTTGAATAGAGATTTTGAACATCCTGAAATAAATATTATAATTATTTAAATGAAACTAAAATTATTTTTTTTTTATTAATTAAATTAGCAATAAAAAAATATTTTTAAAAAATTGTTCGTATAGTTTTTTAAATTTTTTACATGTGGAATTTTTTTTTTAATTTTTTTGTAATAATTTTATTGAAAAAAAAAATTCTAAAAAAGTTTAGATGTCGGCTAACTTAATTTACATATTATTAAATTAATAATTTAAATTATTAAATCATTAATTAAATAACAATACCTCTGGAGCAGCTAGCCAATCATTATCAGCGTAAAAAAATACAACAGGTACTTGAATTTTAGCCAAATTATATTCCGGTGGATAAGTAGAATTATAAAGCTCAAAATTTTTTTTTGTTCCATAATCATACTGTTGAAATCGCCCGGATACTATTTCTTGAGCGTAATGAACCATAGTTTTTGTTGAGGCGCCTGCAGGTGTATGACTCAATATAACTGGTAACCAGGTCTAAAATATTATTTCAATAATAAATAAAAAGTAAAAAATTTTTTCGGAAAAAAAAAAATTCACAGGTTCTTTTAGCTTTAAATCATAAAATTTTCTAATTCCTAAAAACTAAAAGGGAGAATAATTAAAGACATACTTGATTAAATTGTGCGTCGTCGAATCCACTAATTGCAAATATTGAATTTTTACAGATTTCTTTTTCAATGGTGACCAATTCACAGCCATACTTGGCCAGATATTTTATGAAAATATTTTGAGGAAGAAATTCATCAACTCCTAGAAAATGCGCCACTAACTAAAATAAATTTTATTATATTATTTTTGTACTTTATAAAATTGTAAAGTATATTTAAAAAAAAAAAATCCCTATTTACTTTAATATCATTTGCGAATGGAGCTACAATTCTCACGGGGCTTTTTAAATGACTCATAAATCCAATAGGAGCCAAACTGATCATAACTTTTATTTTCTCTGCTATTTCAGGCCGCTCAGATGCCATCACGTATCCCATTGTTGTCCCCATTGAATGCCCAATGTAAATTAAAGACATGTTTGTTTTTTCTACGATATAAGAAACTGCAGCCGGTACATCATAAATTCCCATTTCATGAAAGCTTTAAAATAAATTGTATTTATGTTTTTATCACCAATAAAAATTTTTCTTACAAAATTAATTGGAAATTAATTACCTGAAATTCCAAAATTGCGAATCATGTGGTGATAAATTTATATGAGCGCGTGAATATGTATTACCGCGGATATTTCCTAACCAGACATCATATCCAACATCCGACAATAAATATGCTGTAATAAATATGATATAATAATAAGCTTAACTTTAAGATTATTTCTAAAAAAAAAAATAGAAAAAAATTAAAATTAAATTACTATTTAATATTTCCTAGTCATGCATTTAATTTTTTAATAATCAAAATTACAATACTATGTATTTGCATAATTTTACCTCAATTAAAATTTACAAAAAACGAAAAAAAATTTTTTTTTGGAAATTTTAAAATTCATATTTTTGAAAAAAAAATACCCTTCTAAAATTTTCAGGATCTTTTAAGATCAGTACAAAGTTTTTAACAATAAAAAATTGAGTGAAAATTTTAACTTTAAACTTTATTTTTAATGATTTTTAAAAATTCAAAATTTTTTTTTTTTTTCAATAGAATTTTTTCTTACTTTAATTTATTTATCAAAAAATTTCTAAAAATTATCAGATGTATCTAAATTTATAATACGAAAATTAGCCGACGTTTAAAATTTTTTTTCAATAATAAAATTAGAGCAAAAAAATATTTTTTAAAAATTGCACTTACAATTTTTCTAGTTTTTTTACAAATAAAATTTTTTTTCTTATTTTTTTGTAATAACTTTTTCAAAAAAAAAAAAAAATTCTAAAAATTTTTAGATGACGGCTGACTTAATTTTCATTTAAATGTCAGTATCATCAATATAAATACCTAATGAATTTCCTTTGCCAGGAATAATCCAGTCCGCAGAACTACCCAGTAGCCCATGCTGCAAAAATATCGGTTTTGCACCAGGTTTGCCGGGAATACGATGAAGTGACAATAAATATCCATCATCAGTTGTGACTACATGAACTTCTGCAGGATATCCAGCTCTTTTTATCATATCTTCCTAGAAAGATAAATTTAATTTAAAATTACCACAAACATTTAATTTAAAAAAAAAAACGCGCGAATTTTTTTTATTTAAATTTTTAAAATTTTTAAAAAACTTACCGCAGGCAAATCAACGTCTGGATTATAATCAATAACATTATCATTCAAAGATAATGGTACATCGGCAAATGAGTTTGGAAAAAATGTAATTACATCGATTACTGATAATGCCGATGTAAAATTTGTAATTATTGATAGCATTATCAATTGTATTAAATAATTTTCGCAGTACATAATTTTATAAAGTATCCTTTTTTCACTAGAATAAAAAAATAAATTTAATTAATTAATTAAGTACTTGCTCACATGAATGATGACATGAGAATAAAATATAAAATGCAACTTACTTGACTAGCTTATCAAATACTTACAATAAATATATAAATATATATTCTCTCATATATAATTTATAAGCGTGTAATGTATTATATGGTTCATCTATTACTCATGTCATAATTATAAATATATTTTATGAGTTGCATAGAATCAAAGTTCAAAATTTTTAAGTTACAAAATAAATATCACAACAACAACAATAATAATTATAATAATAATAATACTCTATCAGTAATTTTTGTTTACATTTGTCATGTGTTCATAGAATATGAAATTATTATTTCATCACCATTTATCATGGAATTTGTGTGTTACATTAGTCATTGCACGGATTTATTAAATTACAGGTTAGGTTTTTAAAAATATTTTTGTTTTTTATAATTAGAAAGTAATTTATTTATAATAATAAAGTTAGCTGACATTTTTCATTTTTTTATTATTTTTAATTTATTAAATTAGAATTAAAAAATATTTTTTTTTAATTTCAGGTGTAATTTTTCAAATTTTCTACATGTGAAATTAAAAAAAATTTTTCTTTTAAATAATTTTTTAATAAAATAAATTATTAAAATTTTTAACTTAATTTTATTCAATTTTTAAAATAATACTAGAATTATTTATTAAATTAAAGCAAAAAATATTTTTAAAAAATTGCACTCATAGTTTTTCAATTTTTTCACAACTGAAAAAATTTTTTTTTGTAATTTTTTTTAATAAAAAAAAAGTTTAAAAATTTTTTATAATTTATTTCATTTAAAAATTATTAAAAAGTAATAACATTAAAAAATTTCAAAAATTATACCTGTAATTTAAAAAAAAAATTTAATTGTTATTTTTTTATTTCAGGAGGATGAAGAAAAAAATTTCCAACTATGGAATTTAACGAGACTGCTCTAAACCCGTTTTTTCTTTTACTAAAAGTGAGTATTTTTGTGTATTAAATTGTTATTTCATTGCTAATTTAATGATTGTGTTCTAGAAAAAATTTAAAGCTAAATATGAATTAACATTGATTAACCACTGGATAATTTGCATTCCATCAGATGAATCTCTAAAAAATTTATCAATCACTGAAGACTTAATAGGTAATGTAAATGCATGAGTAATGAGTAATTCAATGCTGCATGAGTTCGTGACAGCAATATTAATTACATATCAAAAAATATTAAAAAAAAAAAACTTACAAAGCTCGAAAAAATTATTAATATAATTTTTTAATTTAATAATAATTATCAAGTTTCTGATAATTTTAATACTCTAAATAATTTATAAGTTTAATTAATCACTATTAAAAAAAAATAAAATTTATAATTCCAGATGAACACATTTTAAAACCAATACCAGAATTACCAGATCATTATGTTTCTATTGACGTCCAAGAGTCAAGAATCTATAAATTTGATGGCGACGTCATACATTTGATGGTAAAAAACGAAGACTCAATAATTTTATCTCCAGTTCCACATAAAGTTCAAATTATAAGTACCGAAAAAGGTTGTGATGATGAAAAATACACTGTGGTTTTTGTAAATAGATTGTTGCATGAAAAATATACCAACACTACTGTGTCACATGATGCAACTCAACTTAAATTAAATAATTCAATTACGTCTTACAAAGAGTGAGTATCTAACAGCGAGCTGTTAATAAAATAAACTATTTAAATTAATTTAAATATTTATTTAAAATAAATAATAGTTTAAAAAACCAAAAAAAAAAAGCTTTTTATAGAAAACCGAACTAAAAAAATAGAAAATAAGTTTTAATGAATTTAAATTAAAAATAGTGTTAAAAATTTTAATAATAGTGTAAATAAAAAAAATGTATTTTATTTAAAAAAAAAGCGTCGGGTGCTTTTTAAGATATTATCAAAATGATAATCACTCTACTCATATCTGTTAATAAAATATTTATAACTATTGACATCATGCACCCCACGTTTTTTTTAAAATAAAATACATTTTTTTTATTCACACTATTCTTAATTTAAATTCATTAAAACTTATTTTCTATTTTTTTAGTTCGCTTTTCTATAAAAAGCGTTTTTTTCAGTTTTTTTAAACTATTATTTATTTTCTACTTTTTAGTTGTGTTTATTTATAAAAAAAATTTTTTTTTGAGTTTTTTAAAACTATTATATGCTTTGTTGAATTAAAAATTCTCTTTGGTGTTCGAAAATTTATTAATATTAGATAAATCGGCTAAAGATAATGGTTGGAAATTAAAATTTTTGCTTTATCGATTATAAATGAAAATTATATAAATTAACAAAAATCTTATTTTGTAAATTGAAAAATGGAATAATTTTATCAAATTAGTGTATTGTCATCGGTCCTCGATAAATCTACAAAGTTTGAACGAAATCTGGCGGTTTAAAGTGCGTCAAAATCGCGCTCAAAGAAGTCGGTTACAAACATACAAACATACAAGTCAAGCTAATAAAAAGCGTGTAATATTTAAATTAAATAAAATATTTAAATTAAATGTAATATTTAAATTAAATAAAATATTTAATAAAAAATAATTTCAGGGCTTTGGATTTTTTGTATGAAGTATCAAGTATCTGTAGTTATCAATTACCACACTTAAAGGATGACATTGATTGTATAGATATTGACAAGTATGACTCAGCGAGTGAATTAGGAAATGTAATTCAAGGTTGGATAAAACGACACTGGGTAAACATAATGAATCTATTCAAACTGGACATCCAGAGCGATGGACGTTTTCAAAAGTTGCTCAGTTTGTCACTGGAATTATTTATCATGCATCATCTTCACGATGGGATATACTCGTTATTAAGCAACGCACTGGAGCAGGATGACTTATATATTAAAGATAAAATAACAAAGTTAATAAATGTTGGAGTTACACCTGATCAACTTGGAGTTTCTGAAGCATTTGCCATTTCTATGCCATCGGCAATTGTTGAATTGGCAACTCTAGATGCTCGTCGAGCGCCCTTTGAAAAATTATTCTGCCTGAAGAGCACTTTGGATCTCATAACCGCAGAAGTTAAGGGCGCATTAGCGGACATTGAATCTCAGATAGATTCCAATGATTTGGCTGAAGATAACACGTCTGTAAAAATTATTTCAAATCAAGATTTAACATCGTTACTTGTCTATGTAATAGTTAAATCACGGCCAAGTAGACTGATAACAGACTTACATTACATAGAAAATTTTTTGTGGGCAACTTCTCCATTAGACGGTCTTGATTATACAATTGTTAGTTATAAAAATGCCTTGCATAGTCTTCATGACATAAATCCTGATGATTTGCCACCAAGGAGTAGCAAAGTCAGAAATGAACTGCCAATGAGTCAAGTTCTTGATGTAGTTTCTACCTATCAAGATTTATCAGACAGTACACCATTAGATAGGCAGGTTCGCGAATTGGCTACCATGATTGAAAAATGTACTCGAACGTCTGATAATTAAATACTTTCTTAAATATTGACGTTTTTAAAGATATAAGCTCATCCCGATGTTACACTCATCGAGAGCTTTCATTTGAGTACCCACATCAATTTTTTATATATTTTTCATATATATGATATATGTAAATATATAAAATATATGAAAAATTGATGTAGGTACTCAAATGAAAGCTCTCGATGAGTATAACATCGGGATGAGCTTATATCTTCAAAAAGGTCAATAATTCACAAGATACCAGGTCATTGCTTTATTATTTACATTTTTTAAGATATAAGCTCATTCTGATGTTACACTCATCGAGAGCTCTTATTTGAGTACCCACATGCATCTTTAATATATTTTTCATATATACATTTATATAATATATATAAATATATAAAATATATGAAAAATTGATGTGGGTACTCAAATGAAAGGTCTCGATGAGTATAACATCGGGATGAGCTTATATCTTCAAAAAGGTCAATAATTCACAAGATACCAGGTCATTGCTTTATTATTTACATTTTTTAAGATATAAGCTCATCCTGATGTTACACTCATCAAGAGCTTTCATTTGAGTACCCACATGCATTTTTAATATATTTTTCATATATACATTTATATAATATATATAAATATATAAAATATATGAAAAATTGATGTGGGTACTCAAATGAAAGGTCTCGATGAATGTAATATCGGAGTGAGCTTATATCATTAAAAATATCAATCTTCAAAGATTGAACGAAAACTCGAAAATCGCGTCCAAAGGAGTCGGTTACAAACAAACAAACATACAGGTGAAGCTAAAACAAATCGTGTAATAAAAAGAAATTTTTTAATTCATATTTTCATAAATATTACTGACAATAAATTGCTTGGTTAAAAATTAATTATCGTATCAAAATATTATAACAAGTATCAATGAAAATATTTTTATGTACATTTTTAGAAAAATATGATACTTCCTTTGTACAACACATCATTGATACTAATCAGTATTGTCGTATAATAAGATATTTATGTAAGCACAGTCTTCTTTGAGGAACAATCGTTTATAAAATTATTCAATTATTACTTATTACTGTTTTATTTTCTTTTTATCATATTAATAAATATTAATTATTTTTTCTAAAATACTTATCAATTTTTAAAAGTATTTGGATCACTGCTTAAAAAATTAATTCACAGGATGATGGGAATCAAATAAAAGATGTCCATCCCTATCTTTAATACGAATTCGTCCGTTGGCATATCGCGTTTCTTGCGTTCCATCATTGTAAACAAATTTAACCGTTCCATCTGGATATTCACGTCGCTAAAAAAAAAAAAAAAAAATCATACAGTTAATTTTTTAATTAAAATATTTAATTTATTTTTTAATTTTTTTAATGATACCTTGTGATCAGCAGTGTGTATTTCACGTTGTCCATTCGGGAGTGAAAGTATTTTATCGCCATTTGGAAATGTTTCAGCAATAGTGCCATCAGGTAATGCCCATTTAGTAATGCCATCCGGTTGCATCAGCCGAATTGAACCATCCGGAAACGAAACTTCGATTGTACCATTCTTAGTTCTTCTCTCTTGCTGACCGCTTGAATTTAATTAATTTTAATTAATAAATTATCATAATAAATTAACTATTGTTTGTTAAAAGCATATGAAACATTAAAAAGACACAAATTCAGGTCAAGAGACGAAATTTTCCTTGTTCTCTCAATTATAGACTGTTACAGTCATCAAAAGCTTTCATTTAAGTACCCACATGCAATTTTGATATATTTTTCATATTTACATATATATATAATATATATAAATATATAAAATATATGAAAAATTGATGTGGGTACTCAAATGAAAGGTCTTGACGAGTGTAACTTCACGATGAGCTTATATCGTTAAAAATATCATCAGTGGACAAAATACAACGTCATTGCTTTATTATTCACATTTTTTAAGATATAAGCTCATCCTTATGTTACACTCATCATGAGCTTTCATTTGAGTACCCACATGCATTTTTAATATATTTTTCATATATACATTTATATAATATATATATCAATATATAAAATATATGAAAAATTGATGTGGGTACTCAAATGAAAGGTCTCGATGAGTATAATATCGGGATGAGCTTATATCTTCAAAAAGGTCAATAATTCACGAGATACAAGGTAATTTCTTAATCATGTATCTAGAGATAGGCCATATTCTAATGCAGCCTAAATAAAAATAAATCAGCCAAAAAAATCCATTTCATCACATAAATATATTGGCAACAAAATTTTTCTCTTAGACAAAAAAAAAAAACAAATACTCACTCAGGGAACTCCATAATTTCAAAACCATCAGGAAACGTAGTCTGCCAAGTTTTAGTAGCAGCATAGAAATACTTAACACAACCATCAGGAAGTGTCTCTCTAACATCGCCATTATAATAGATCATCTTGGAGGTATTGCTATCAGGAAAAACCTTCTTAACATTTCCATTGGGATACCAGTACTCCAAATGACCATCTGGATGTAGAACTTCTTGGACACTTTGCTTTGTAGGTACAGAAATTTTTTCCTGGGCCGTCAAATCAGACAGACGGCTGACTTGAATCGAATCCGGACAGGGCGTAGCATTGTCAGTTGGTCTAGGCAGTGGTATTTTTTCCACACGAGGTGAAATGTCTGATTCGTTGCCATCAACAAATTTTGTTTGATTGATCCGTCTGTCTGCGACATAATTAGGCGTTTGTTTAGTTTGTAGAAATTCACTATTATTTTCAGGACTTCTCGTAGATTCTTGCGAATATTTCGGCGAATAGCTAACTGGGACTCTGCTTTCAACGCCCAATTCTTGTTGAATTTGTCGCAATTCCTGGACATCAGTTAATTCTGAAGCAGGCTGTTAATACTGGGTTGGATTTATCACTTCACGGACAAACTGCTGATAAGATCCATGAGGCAGTTGCAGATCTTCACTAATCAATCTTGGAATCCGTTTATTGATTTCATTTTTTTCTACAGTGCTTTTTAACTCTAAACTGGTCTGTGTAGCTTGATTAGAATGTCCAGAAAAATGATCTTGAACAATTTTACTTTTTCTGTAAGTTGGTGTCAATATTTTTGGCTTTTCCGGAATTTTAACAATATTATCAGGAATATTTTCAATGTCCTCGTCGTAATATTCTCCAGCAGCTTCTTTAATTAAATTTTTATAAAGCTCACGTTTTTTCTCCACATCTTCAGTTGCATTCGTTTGAATTAAATTTCTACTAAAATTAGAATTAGAATTTAAAATTTTATCCGGTGAATATTTAACACCTACCACCGCTTCACGCTCCAGCTCTTGTTCTTTTTTCCTTAAATTATTTTCCACCTGATCATCAAAACTAATTTTCTTTACCTCCGTTTTATTCGTCTGTCCAGAAGAATTTTTCACTTGCAACACAACAGAAGGTTTTTTTAATCTGCTCTGTCGGCTTTCTTGAAACTTAAAAATTTCTTGCTTCAATTTACCATTCTCCATCTGTAAAACCCGAATTTGGCTGCGTTGTCTAGCTTGCTCAGTTAGCCACAAATTTTCTTTGTCACTAAAATTCTCCTTAAGCTCAGCCAATTGATCCTTGAGCTTCTCAATTTCCTGACGGTCCTGTTTAGCCTGAATAGTTTTTTCTCTGGCGTCTCTGAGTCTATTTTCAAGAGCAATTTTCTCACGAGCCATGCGTCTTTTTTCTTCTTGAATATTATTTTCAGCCTCCAATTGTTCTCTTCTTAAATTATCTTCCTTCTCCTTTAATTCTTTCTCCCAATCACGTCGCTCTTGATTTAATTTTTGACGCTGCTCAGACAAAGCCGCATTTTCTTTCCTAAAAATTTCTATCTCTCGCTCTAATTCCAACAGCCGATTTTTTAAAAGCTCAGACTTTAAAATTAGCTCATTTTTTTCTTCATCTAATTTTTTATTATACTCTTCTTGATTTAATTTATTAAATTCTTCATCATTTAATTTATTATATTCTTCTTGATTTAATTTATTAAATTTTTCTTCACCTAATTTATTAAATTCTTCATTATAATTCCTTAAAACATCTACAGAATTTTTAATTTCCGTAATAGTATCATCTTTACCATCCACAGTGCTTTCTGTTTCATTAAAAATAGATTGATCATCATCTGTACTCTCGTAAACTCCATCTCCATCTATATTATTCACCCCATTAATTTGCTGCTGAATTTTCTCAAAATTTCTCGTCAAAATTTCAAGCTCCGACGACTCAACACTAGAATCATCAGTCCAATTTTTATCATCAACATACGAGTCCCTTGAAATAGTCGAAGTGTCAGTCAACCCGATCATTTTATACTCATTGTACTCCGAAAATCTAACATGCATGCTTCCATCGTCTCCATTATTTTGTCTCAAATTTTTATCCTCAGTCAAAGTTACAAACCTTTGACAATCTGGATAATTTTTTTCCGACTCAGTATCAGTTTCAGTAGCAGTCTCTACAATTTTTTCTGCATCAAAATTCCCATCCAATCCCCCAAAGTGCCTTCTTTCCGTAAAATTAGTCTTAGGAGTGCTAGAAATATTATTATCAATAGAACTTTCACTAACAAAAGGCCCAGAATTCCACTTAGGTTTATCAACAGCTGATTTAAGCCTGTTAGACTTCAAAGAGTGCACCAGTTGTTCAATTTCATCATCAATAATTTTACTTTTCTGTTTTGGTTCTTGCGACCCCGATTTTCTCATCACCAAATTTTTCCGTATACTTTTTAATTTAAGCGGAGTAGACTGCTGTAAAAAAGCAACAACTGCGCTGGATGTTGAACAGAAGCTTGAATTTTCAGCTTTTTCTTCCAGCAATTCAAACATTTTTGTTTCTAACTTTGAGGAATCAAGATCTGATCCAATAGATTCATCATTGTTAATTTTTTGCGCAGCTGAAATTGATTTCAAAGCTGTATTTTTAACAGGAATAATTGGAGACTTCGTCAAAGGTGAATTTGATCTTTGAATTTTATTTTTTGCCAACGGGAGATTTTTTAAATTAAGTTTTTGCTGTGCAACTTTAGGAAGTGGATAACTGCGCCGTGAAATTCCGTTATTTTTATTAATTTTAGTAATTTTTTCTTTCGGCTTTTGATGAATTTCTCTACTAACAGCCGGCGATTTGCTTTTAACAACAGGCGGAAGAGATTTAGCACGAGATCTGGGAATTTTTTCTGTATTAGGAGTTTTGTTCATCCTAAAACGCGCCAATCCTTCGCCTTTTCGTAAAAAAGGCTGCTTTTTAATATTACTCCGAGAATTTAATCCAGAATTATCTCCCAGAGCGTCGGAGTCTTTTAATTTTTCTTCTAACAAAGTTTTAAAATCTTTTTTAGGCGAAGGCACTGGCATGTCATCAATTCGCACGCCTCCAGTAGAAAATCTCTTTACAAAAGGCGTAACTCCTTCTACTGACACGTCAAAATTATCTTTTTCTGTCTGATAGCCTTGACTTTGTCCAGAAAATTCGTCAGATGATTCAGTTGAATTTACAACAGCTGGTTGTTTTATTTCTGTAATTTGAAACGATTTATATTGAGAAGACTCGTCAAGAGCGTCTGACTTTTCGCCAGTCCCTGGGAGAGACTCCAAGTGCTCCTGTATTTTTGTCAGAGACATTTCGTCCATCAGAGTGACGTCGATGTCGTCCATTGACAAACCCAGAGCTTCGTACATACGCTTCTGCTCGATGCTCAAAAGATCTCGCTGTTCTTGTTGCTGCTTTAATAAACGGTCTTGTTGATTTATTTGCCACTTACGTAATTCCTGAAGCCGCTCAACAATTGACGCCTCCAGTGACATTTCTTAACCTCAATTTTAATTCAGGTATTTTCTATGCGGTAATTGTGACTGAAAAATATTAAATACAATTAATAATTATTATAAATAATGTCTGTAATTAATTATGACACTAAAATTAGCAGACGTCTAAAATTTTTTGATTTTTTTTTTATTAATTAAATTACAACTAAAAAAAAAATTTTTAAAAATTGCACTTATATTTTTTCAAAATTTTTACATGTGACATTTTTTTTTTTTTTAATTTTTATATTAAAATTTTTTGAAGAAAAAATTTCTAAAAATTTTTAAATGTCGGCTAACTTTATTTTCACAATAAATTAGTTTAATTATAATTATAATTAATATGAAATATAATATAAACTCTCTATGATAAATTTACATCACTTGCACTATAAAGAGTCCCTGTGATTGGCCAGTAGGCTGTTGGGACTTTCATAAATAAATAAATAAAATAATTTTAAATAAATTGTTGTTTCATTTAAAATTTAATTTTATTTAATATTGTTATTTTAGAAATTGTGAATAATTATTTAAATTTAATTATTACATACCAGCTGATGACAATCTTCGATAAACAATTACTTTAAATTATTTTTAAATAAACACGTGAAATTTAATTTTAACAAATTTAACAATGACATTATTAATTAATTATTGTTTATATTACTTTTGGCGGTAAAACGTACTAGGTTGGTAGAGACAAAAGAAAACGTGCTTTGTCTTGGAGTGAATATAAACAAAGAACACAACAAGCCCTCTGGCGGGTAAAATTTAAAGTTTTTCAAGGGGAGTATTAATTTATTTTATTGTATCAATTGTTGGTAAGAAAATTTTTACCAATTGAGTTTATTTGGAAAATTTGAATTTAAATTTACCAAAAATTTTTATGACATTAAATTTAGCTGTCACTTCACAATTGTCTTAATTTTTTTTAACAAATAAATGATAGAAAAAAAAATTATTAAAAAAATGGACTTGTAAAAATTTTAATCAATTAAAAATGCAATTTTTTTTTTAATTATTTTTTAGAAACAAATTTTTTTGTTAATTAAAAAATTGAAAATCAAAAAATTGTCAAGTGACAGCTTACTTTAATGCTTTAAAATTTTTCAACTCCAAATTATCGGATAAATTGTACTTAAATGCTTCTTAAATATTTTTTTTTCTATGCATTGCATTGCATTTTTAAAAAAATGAACAATTTAAAAAAAAAATTAATTATCACAATTTAAAAAAAAAATTAATTATTACAATTTAAAAAAAAAATTAATTATCACAGTTTAAAAAAAAATTAATTATCACAATTTTAAGAAATTTTAAAAATTTTTTAAAAAATTTATCAATTAAAAAAGACAAAAATTTAATAGCAAAATTTTCAAAAAAATGATACACTAAAAAATTTTGCGTCAGAAAATTTTTGTGTTAAATATTTAACACTTTTATGTGTGATTGTGTTAAATCAATTCAAAAGATTAAATTCTCAAAAATTGTTTACTCGTTTTAAGTTAACTTTATTTTTCTGTCAAAAAAAATTTTTGGACTTAAAAATTTTGATAGAAAAAAAAAGATTTAAAATTTTCTTGAGAAGACTCAGCTATAATTAAATTATTAATTCAATGTTATTTTTGAAAACTGCAATTCTTTTAATAGAATTTTTATCTTTCCGCTATAAAAATCTCAGTTAAATTAAGTGTCTTATGTAAAGTATCTTATTTTTTATTAGTTGTTGGTTTTCTTTATGTTTCTTATGTCTTAATATTTCTCCTATACTTTATTATATTTTATGAGGAAATTAAAACACCTATAGATGTTACAGTATCAACCGCCAAGCTTTTAGACTTTGAATTTAAAAATTAATGATCTGGGAAAGAAGAAATATATTTAAAATAATAGTTTTTGATGTGATAAAAAGTATAAAAATATTTAAATTTACAATTTTTTTTTCTCATTTTTTTTGTGATAAAAATCAATCAAGTGAATTTTAGTAATTTTTAATATCAACAATTAATGCGCATGAATTTTTTTAAATTAATCTTAAAAGCCTATATATAGTCGATTAGTCAATACACCCAATTTTTTCATAATACACTATTTACCTAAAAATTGAGTTTTGTTTTTATACATGATACGATTAAATGTCGTAGCTCTTTAAATTGTTACATAATAATTTATTTACTTTAGACGTAGATAAAAAAAAAACAGTGAGATTTTTTCGCACTGACATAAAAATTAAGAAACGATAATCCACATAATCAAGATTATTTTTATGGTTTGTAAACAGGAATCTTAATTTTATTAGTGTTTATATTAATTATCAAAATCTCTACTTCAAACTTGATGGAAAAATTTTTTAATGCTCTACAATTAAATTATTTACATAAACTGAGATTTTTATTCTTTAAAATTTTCAATAAAATAATTTAAAAGGTCAAAAAAAAAATTTTTTTAGACTTTTTTTAATTTACTGAGAAAATAATTTATTGAGAAAAAAATTTTATTTTAAAAAAAAAGAGCAATGTTGCAATAAGAAATTAATTTGTTGATAATTTGAGAGTGTTTTACGGTCAACAAATTTTTTTCGCTTTATTTCGGCAACTATTTTTTTTATTATACCCCTGTTAGTTCACGGAATCAAAATATTTTTCATTATAATGGGAAGAAATTTAAAAGAAATTAATTCTGTAATATTCAAAAATTAATTTAGTGCAATAGAAACAGAATAAATATCAAAAAGGTTTCAAAAAATTTTCCCCTTCGTCAAATATCCAACCTGTAAACATTATGTGTAAAATTTATGTAAAAAAAAAAATATCAATTTTTTTTTTTCTAAAAATCGTTAGAATATCATCTCAAAAATATGCCTGTAAATTTTCAAAACAAAATTATCATTATTTATATATTAAAAACTCATTTAAGTGCTTCGCCTTAACTCGGCGCTTGAGTGTGAGTCAAAACTTTAAGAAACGACTTTTTTGAAATTTGCGGGTGGAATCACTCAAAAAGTTCTCTACCGATTTCAATTAAATTTTTTACACGTCTACTTTATAGTAATAGCTTCTAGTTAAGCCTCTAACATTCCAAAAAATTTTTCAAAAATTAACCCTTTTTAGCAAAAATCCGTCGGAAAAAAAAAAGGGTAAAAAATCGGACTTTTTTTTTCTGAAGTGTGCCAATTTACGATTTTTTGACTTTTTTGATTTTTTTATTGGTTTAACTCCAAGATATATGTTTTATGTTGATAAAACGTACAAACTAATTTTTTTAATTTCCGATCACCGTACGAGAAATGAGAACGCCCGCAATTTGATGTTTTTTTCCGAGAGAGTCTCGGCAGATTCATTTTTACGGCGGCCATTTTTGAAAAAAAAAATTTTTTTTTTCTACTTCAATAGAAAAATAAATAACCCTAAAAAATTTCATTTTTTCCCAGTTAAAAAAACCCCCAGAAAAAAGCAAAAATTAAGGCGTTTACTTGTTTAAGTAGACACTTTAATAACTCTTTGGAAAATTCCCAAATTGCAGGAAAAATTTGACTTTTGAAGACCCATTAAGTATTTTCCTTACTTAATTAGGGACGTACAGATTTTTAAAAAGTCTTATCCAGAGTTGTAATGGCTTCTCAAGAGTTTTTTTAAAGGATTATTTTGACAAGGGTATTATGTACATTTATCCAATTAGGAGTCTGCGAATTGTCGTCTCATTGCAGTGTTTAAAATTTTTTTAAAATTATTATTTAATAATTAAATGAGCATCAAGAATCGTGTCCTCTTGGATTTTCCAAAATTTTTTATTTTTTAGCTAAAAAAAAAAAAAAACAGTAATTTTATTTTTGAAAAAAAATTTACTGTAAGAAAAATTTTTATTTCTTCAGCTAAGATTGTTTAAAATTAAAAAAAAAAAAAAACAGTAATTTTATTTTTGAAAAAAAATTTACTGTAAGAAAAATTTTTATTTCTTCAGCTAAGATTGTTTAAAATTAAAAAAAAAAAAAAACAGTAATTTTATTTTTGAAAAAAAATTTACTGTAAGAAAAATTTTTATTTCTTCAGCTAAGATTTTCAATGAATTTCTTCTTACAAAATTGCTTATTTACTTAAAAAAAAATTTTTTTTTCTCAATTCAAAATCTGTTTAAATCGGCACACAAATACTTACTAAACGATTCTCGGTTAAATTTTTCACATAAAAATGAAAATTTCCCATCGTTAAATTATTTGATGGGAACTTGACACATTGGTGATGAAATACGTTTTCATGGTACCGGTAGTTCTTATTTTTATTTCCAAGAAATACCAAGATGGTCGACCCTCTTTCTCATCGTTTAATATATAAATTTTTTATTTGAAAGACCAAAAAAAAATATATTTTAATGTCTGATGTAGTAAGCTTGCTCGAGTATAATGATCCCTCAGATTCCTCACTCAAGCTGAATCATAAAATAGTGGTTAGACCGGTGCAACATCAAACTCCTCCATCAAAAGAACAGCCGTTACAAAAAAAATAAAAAGGATAAAAAAGAACAAATATAAAATGACCGCTGCTGCATATTCAAAGGCGGAGTTTACAAAGTTACCTTATCCAATCAGAGTGTGATCGCTTGATCGTTAAAAAGATCCTGCTTATTCTTTAACACACATATTATTATTTACATCTATATACTATATAAGTTGGGATCCGTCATTTTGCAGGAACAATTATTATTTTTTTTTTTTCAATTTCAATATTCACTGTTTAAAATTTTCAGTAGGCGCTCATAAAAAATCCCTCAATACAACTTGATTAGAATTCAAAAAAGGTTCTTAAATTTTATAACATTTACTATTCAAAGTCCAGAAGAAAAATTGTATATTTTTCATTCATTGTCATATTTTTTCTTCGTGAATATCTTTTCGGTCTGATTGATCATCCGACTTTTGATTTGTAGCAGAGCAGAATTTTTTAGTTTTTTTTTTAATGTATATTTTTTACTAGCTGTCGATTGTGTGTTTCGTTGGGATTGAGCTAAAATTTGTTGACTGGAGTGTAAATTTTCTTGGCTCAAGAAAATATCAAGGAAGATTTAAAATTTCTTGAATGAAGTCAAAGTTTCTTGAGACAAGATAAATTTCTTCTTGCTCCAAAATAATTTTTGTTTTCCTTAAAATTTTTTTGGCGCAATAAATTTGTTTTTTGTGTGTAGAATTATATTTTAACTTTACATCTGCATTCACCTTCAATTAAATTTATAAGGAATTTTGTAAACATTTTTTTTTTTATTGCAAGGATAAACAGTTTCTTTTTTGTTGAAATGATTTATATGTTGATTTTAAAAAAGGAAATGATTTTTAGTTTTGTATACAAAACATCTCTGTAATCTTAATCAAGATTTTATTGAACTTGATAATTATGAAATTAGGCAGTCAACAATAGAATTATTTATTTATTCAAATTTAAATGCCAAAGCTAAAAGCTAAATGGCAATTATCAATAATATGGATTGTGACTTATAAACGGTAGCATAAATAGTGACATACAATAATAGAAAAATAGTAAAAAATTAGAAAAATATAAACACTAATTGATTTAAGCCATAAAGTTTTGTACATATGTTTAAATTATAAATTATAAATTACCTAGAATTTTGCAGACTTAGGTTCCTAGGCTTCCCTAAGAATTATTAAATAAAATTATTAAAAAAAAAACGATTTGTATTGAAAGCTTCTTACTTTCTTAATTGATAGAATATCGGTAAAATGTAAACTTATTATTGGGTAGATTGATAAAAAATTAATTTGATTGAAGAGCAAAAATTTTTAAACTATTTAAATTTTTAAATGTTTACTACTATTTACTACTTAAATTAAAATTTTTAAATTGATAAATTTGATAAATTTTCTACTTGCTTCAAAAAATGATTTAATTTTTCAAAATGATGCTCTTAATTGAACATTTTTGTTTTTGAATCAAAGTAAGATTACCGACACTGGCCTAGTTGTTTGACACTTGCAATTTTGTTCCAATTAACCCTTCGGGTCATGGGCTATGAGATTTTTTTTCACGCAACAAGATTTAACCAAGGAGTGCAAGTAAGATACTAAAAAACACCCAGGTCTGACGGATTAATAAAATAAAATGTTTTTAAAAAACTAATTACCTAAAAATTTATAATTAACAAATTTTATCTATTAATTTATTTGTTGGCTTTTTTGTTTAATTAAAAAAAAAAAACCAAGTGTCAATAACTGGGTCTTTTACCTTAATTGTTTTTAGCAGTGTACATAATTTTATGAACAGAAATTTTCTTCATTATATTTTTGGAAATAATTATGCTGATGAAAATCACATTTTAAAAATTATCATCAAGAAAAACTTTAAACCAGAATTCAAATTTGCGCGCAAGCGCGCGCCTGAGTTTGGGATTTGCATATATTTGACCAATCACGTTACAAATAAATTGGTTTCACATACATTTCATCTCTATATTAATATTAAAATTTAAAAATTATTATCATCAAGAATAATTATAAATAAAGGAAAATTAAAGATCTAATCTAAAACTTTCGATAGTATTCAAAAAAAAAATTTTTTTTTCCTTTTAAATAGACTGAAAAAAGAAACATTCTTTTAACAATATATACAAGTATATGATCCGCAATTAAAAGAATAAAAAAAATGTATTTGCGATGAAGCTTTTGAAGAAATGTGTCGAAAAGAAAAAAAAAATTGAAAGCACCCCCATTTTTTAAAGCTGGTAAAAAAAATTCTAATTTTTAAATATTTTTAAGCGTCAAAAATATATCAATAGGATTAAAAAATTTTATTATAGAGAAATAATTTACGGCGACAACAAAATTCATAATTTCCTAAGGTTAGAGAAGATTTGTCTATTATAAAACATTCACAAATACAATAGAAAAATGTGTGTTCATAAATTACGTAGCTGGGTAGTGCTGGCAAAAACTTGTGAGCTAAGAAATGAGTAACTATTTTTAAGTGTACTGCGGTAATGTCAAAAGTGCCTGTTGAAGAGAAAAAAAAAAAAAAGATTGAATGGAAAAAAAAAAAAGCAGCAATAAAATATTACAGTAAAATTAGGGCCGTGTTTTATAACGGTTCGCCATCCCTTTTCCATAACTTTTTTTTTTTTTTTTTTTTTTTC
>JZSA01004150.1:0-57514 GCA_000956155.1 Cotesia vestalis | reverse complement strand
AAAAAAAAAAAAAAAAAAAAAAAAAAAAGAAAAGAGACAGAAAAATTTTCCATGCTGTCTCTTTTCTTCTTTCAGGCGTTAAAATTTCTTTTTCTTAAGTAAAGTTTTAAAGGTTCATTCACGGCCTTGAACGGTCCCATCTGCAGTATTGAGTAGGTCTTGCATTTACATTATATTGGGATGATGTTGGAAGCAAAACTATGTGGGTCAAAGGTATGCCTGAGGTCTTGCATCTCGGAAAAAAGAAAAAGAAAAAATATCATAAGGTAGAAATAAAATACAACTATCTGTTTATCTATTTTTACTTTATTCCTCATTTTTCGGGTACCGACCGTTTTACGGTGGGATTAAGAGGAATTCAAAAGAATAAACAGCGCTGAGGAAAATTGTGAAAAAAAAAAGATAGATAAAAATATATATATATATATATATATATACTAAGTAGAATAAGACACAATAAGTATTTTAGACCCTGCCATAGATGTAATAAAGACAATATTTCGTACACTAATAAATCATAAGCATCAAGTACCTTTATGGTTTTAATCCTTAAAGATATATGGATATGACCGTTGACTGAAATATTTTTTCGCTAAATTAACCGCTGCAACACGATGTTTGAGGTAAAAAAATAAAAATAGGTTAGAGAGACTTCCGAAAAAAAATAGGAGGTAGAAATAACATTTTAGGAAGATTATCTCGTTAAAGTGCTATAAGTAAACTGTATAAACTGTATAAATACATAAATACACATTGTAAAAGGGTTATTTTGCCTCACTGGTCACTGGTATTTGAATATAGCTTCATTTACTATTATTGCACGTCTATTTACAAGATTAACTGGGATGAAAACTGTCATTATGGCTACACTGGATAACCCATTGTCAGGTGTAATGTTTTTATTGGTATAATTGACTTGTCTCAGTTTAACACTTTCACAGATTTGTCGTGTTGTAAACTTTAATATTTATATAATTCTTAAAGTCAGCGCACTTATTATAAGCCTTTGTGAATGTTCTTTTTTCCTTTTTTTTTTTTTTTTTTTTTTTTTTTGAGAAAGAAGACAGAAGACAATTCACTTGTTGAAATTGAAACTTTTTTTGTAATCATGAAAATTTATTAATTGAATATTGAATTCTTATCAATTTTTTAAAATATATTTTCTCTAACGACTGGTTTTTATAATATACTTTATATTCTTAGTCTAATTGGCTGTTCAGTCTAATTCAATAAATTTTTTTCTTTAGAAGTCAACTTCTGAGTAGAGTTTTTCGATAAAATTTGCAATTCCATTGCAATATAGTTCTTATTGGAGAGAAAGGTCTTTAGTTATCGGTTGTGGCTTAGGTTCTGCCTATAATTAATGACTTCAAAACAGTTTATAGCTTTTAGGCACCTTTCATAGCTTTTAAATAAATTGTACCGCATTCTGGTATCCTCTGCAGATATCTGAGAACCTGGTTTAACTATTAGATAGGCTAGTGTTTTGCTGAACTTGTAAAGAACTTTTTCAATTTTGTTAATGCGTTGTATTGTGCTAAGTGACCAAATAGAACCGTATTCAAATATCGAGAATGACAGGTATGAAAAAGAGGCAAAACAGAGTGAGCAGATTGTTAAAGTCCCGTTAGATCTTTAAAAATAGAATTAGATGACAAGATTCAATGTAATTTTTAAATTATTGTCATTTTTTGAGATACAAGCTTGAAAATATATGAAAAATTGATGTGGGTATTCAAATGAAAGGTTTCGATGAGTGTAATGTCAGGGTGAGCTTATATCTTCGAAAATATCAATAGTTCTCAAGATATTTGTCAAAATGCCCTGTACTTTCTTAACTATTGATGTTTTTAAAGATATAAGCTCATCCCGATGTTATACTCATCAAGAGCTTTCATTTGAGTACCCACATGCATTTTTGATATATTTTTCATATATACATATATATAATATATATATAAATATATGAAAAAATGATGTGGGTATTCAAATGAAAGGTCTCGATGAGTGTAACTTCAAGATGAGCTTACATCGTTAAAAATATCATCAGTTGACAAAATACAACGTCATTTCTTAATTATTGACATTTTTTAAGATATAAGCTCATTTTGATGTTACACTGACTTTTTACTGACAAATTTTTTTAACTCGTAGAAAATAAATAAAAAGAATCTAACTTTTAATTTGTGAAATATATAAAATATATGAAAAGTGCATGTGGGTACTCAAATGAAAGGTTTTGATGAGTGTAATATCGACATGAGCTTATATCTTGAAAAATATAATTAGATGACAAGATTCAATGTAATTTCTAAATGATTAACACTATATAATTTTCTGTTATGTTGTCTTCTTTTTACTTGATTGACCCCCATCAAATAATTAAACAATATATACTTATAATTTCTGATAAAAATTTTCAAACTTTTACCATACCACGTGAGTTAAATTCCAAATTTGTTAGTTAATTCATATATGAGCTTTTAACAAATTATATGCAAAATTATGAGCGCATACATATTACCCCGACGTGTCATTACAGAAATAGAGTTTCTTGTTACACATGAATAATGATTATAACTGTTGAATTATGATGCGCAAACTTGCATAATAACTACGTTCAATATAGAATTTATAACAACTAGCCAAAGTAATGTTTAATTAAATTACCAACAAAATTATCATTTTTTTAAATTAAATTAAAATTTTGGGTAATTTTTTTTGCCCGTGAAATTAAAAAAAAAAACAAAATAATGTGGTCATGTATTTGTATATCGAGTGCACATACTATACGATCTTTTATAGTCCCAATAAAAAACTAAAAAAAAAAAAAAAAGGTTTTTAACACGAGTACCAGTCCGATCATTAAAGTCCGCGGCCTAGAGGATAAAGAAATCAAAATCTCAGGCAATTAATATATTATTCGTGGTTTATTTTATGGAAATGAGCTAACGCTGAATCTTCATCTTCATCCAATTATCATAATGCTCAATTTTTATATTTTATTTCTTTTCAGTTTTATTATTTACGATTTTATATACACATGTAAGTATAAATATATATATGTATTTTTATATATAATAGAGCTAAGTCACGGCACGTTTGATCTATGTCGTATTATAAAAACTTAAGATCATGATAAGATGTTCTGTTAAATGTTAAAATATCTCTAACACAATATATTTTTATTATCACTTTTTTTATAGGAAGAAAAGTTAATTGCGACCTAATTTTTTTTGCTTTTTTTGTTTTGATTGTTTAGACGAATTAAGTAAATATTAATTTAGTATCAAGTCGTTAAATAGATCTGTGTAATAATATAATAATAGTGATAAAAAGTATGAAGTATTGTCTTGAAAAACCGAATCGAGCTGCAGTTTAATAAACTCAACAGTTTACACTTATCATCATTTTTTTATAAATCAGATAATTTTTTAAACTTGCTACTAATGTGTGTATTTTTAGCCACCAAAACGTCACTTTATTGTGTGTATATATCTAAACATGTATTGACGCGAAAGGGAAGCCCGCCCAGAGGCGGAGCATGTTTAACCGAGAGTTTTGTAAAAAAAAAAAATAAAAAACCCACTAAAATATCACAATAGAATAGAATTACATTCGTGTAAGGCAATGTTACATTAGTTATGGCTTCTCCTTCTGTTTTGTAAATATTTTGATCGTTAAGTCGAAATAAAAGTTATTAATTGATTATTTGACATATCATATAATTATTACGAATTAAATAAGCCGCGCTCTTTTATGAGATAATTGATATATTTTTTTACAGTATTTACTGGTATAAAATTTTATTAATTAAGGCGCGATATGTAGAAAATAAACTGAAATTTTGTGCATTTTACACATCGAAAAAAAAATTTTTTTTTGAAAAAAATGAGCAATGTAATCTAGATTATTAAAAGAATAAAAAAAATTTTTATGGTTTCAGATAATTCTCATTAATAGTCAATTTATGATGATAAGTACTTAGGCTGCATTTGGAAATGCTCTATCTCGGGATACATAATTAAGAAATTACCTTGTATCTTGTGAACTATTGACATTTTTAAAGATATAAGCTCATCCCGATGTTACACTCATCAACACCTTTCATTTGAGTACCCACATCAATTTTTCATATATTTTATATATTTATAAATATTATATATATGAAAAATATATAAAAATGCATGCGGGTACTCAAATGAAAGCTCTTGATGAGTGTAACATCGGGATGAGCTTATATCTTTAAAAATATTGATATTTAAGAAAGCATAGTTCAATTTAATAAAAATCATTATACATCATTCAAAAATTACCTTGTATTTTGTAAAACATTGATATTTTTAAAGATATAAGCTCAACCTGGAGTTACGCTCATTAAAACCTTTCATTTAAGTACCCACATCAATTTTTCATATATTTATATGTATTATATATATATGTATATATGAAAAATATATAAAAATGCATGTGGGTACTCAAATGAAAGCTCTTGATGAGCGTAACATCGGGATGAGCTTAAATCTTTAAAAACGTCAATATTAAAGACAACTGGCGAATTTTCATCCAAAATTTTTTATTTTATTTTATTTTTTTTTATCCATAATGCGCGAATAAAACAATTAAAAGCAAGTTCCTACCATCCAGTTAGAAGTTTTCATGTGCCGAAAAGTCTATTCGAGATGATGTCATATTGAAATAAAATCTTTATCATAATCTACGCATAAAAAATATTGACTAAACAACATGATGTCTAATATGAATAATTTTTAGATGAATCAGAGGAAGCGGGACATCGGTAAAGAAGCCGCAACATTGTTATATAATTTTGACATCAATTTTCTTAATATTTTTGTGTGTCTATGATTTAATTGTTTTGTTTTTAGAAAAGATACACAGAAAGAAAGAAAATCTTGAGTCAAGCGTAAATTTTCTTCAATCAAGAAAATCTTAAAGAAGATTGAAAATTTCTTGAATGAAGTTAAATTTTTTTAAGCCAAGAAAATTTCTTCTTGCTCCAAAATAACTTCGGTCTTCCTTATAATTTTCTTGGTTCAAGAAATTTTTTTTTCTGTGCAATAGGAAAATTACAACCGTAACAAATTGAGTCGAAAATCAGGATTTGATTTTTTTTTTAATAAAAAAAGTCATAATTAAGCCAATATCTTATTATTATATCTTACTCAGATTTTATTATTCTCATTATTAGCCTTTTGTTAAATTAAAAGCAACAAAAGTCAAAAGTCAGACAAATAGATCACAATTAACTTTGACTCAATAACCAGTTGTTTGTTTAAGATGAAATACGACCAATTTAAAGACAATTAAGTGGCCTAAGTAAAGAAAAATTAAGATTTTAGATAAAATCGACAACTTTAAAGGAAACCTTATTACCAAAAAAGTCAAAACTAATTCATTTTTAACCCACAAAAAACAACTACATTAACATAAGAATAAGATTATCCGAAGGTGATTTATTTGAAGAGTGTGAAAAGATAACTATGCTCCTATTATTATAAAATTTTGCTTCTATTATTATGTCTATATAAAATTATAAGCTATAAATAGAAAATGAACAATAGACCTTTTTGGGGCGAAATTCACTGGTCTAAATGAATAGTATCTTTATTTCAATTGATTTATAAATTGGAGTTGACCTGATTTGTAATTAGAAGACGACCAATAATGAGATTCCTCTGTACCAGTACTGAGTTACGAATAATAGGAGGTTTGCTACTGTTTAAGCACACTTTTAAAATTTCTATTTCATTTTATGACTCCAAAATGGTACTGAAAAATTTTTAATTGAATAATAATTACCCTTAAGAGGTACTTTTTTTGAGTTGTTTTTTTTTTGAACAGAAGATTATTATTTTTTATTAAAAATATAATTTTATAAATAAATTAAATACATCATAGATCAATAAAAAAATTTATGAAAGTATTTAAAATGTCCTTACATTTTATTTTATCCCACAACTCAAAAAATAGATTAAAGAAAAAAAATTTTTTTTTTAATAACTTAATGAGTTTCTTTCAATAGTATTTTTTTGCTCCGGGTATTTTTCAAGCTCGTAATTTACCCACAAACTATATTTGTAGACATTGAATTCGAGTCAAGATATATACTCTAGTCATGTATATAAAAGTGAGTTAGTCTGGGGCTTAGAAATAATCTTTAATACCTTCATCAAGTGGACACGTGCTTTGTAAACCAGGTATAAGTATGCACAAAAATGTTATAACACTATTTAGCTAATATTTCTTAATCCCACATTAAAAACCTGCTCCAAAAACTTTACGGAAAAAATAAAAATGGAAAAATTATATTATATAATGTAAAAGTGACACGTCGTAAAGAAAATTGGAACAATTACAGTTTTTATAAAAATTATATTATAGAATGTTCACATTTTAATATAATAATTACAATCTGAAATTTTTTTTCTAAATTGTTCATAAAATTTTAAATAGTAAGTAAAACTAAGAATTTTTAAGTGATAAACCATCGAAAATAGTCAATCATAAAAATCATTGAAAAAAAAAAAAAAAAAAAAAAAAAAAAAAAAAAAAAAATTGTGAATCTGAAAATAATGAATAACGTGTACGTGAATGGAGTGAGTTTATTATCAGAAATTTATCATAATCGGTGTACATAGAGTAGTAAAGTCGCCATTCTGATGTATGTATAAAACAGCTAAAGACGATTGGTCGAGTCTTTCCGTCAAATTCCCGTAGTGGGGACAGTTAAATTTTAGAGGCGTTACCAGGAGTGGGGAAAATATACCTACAGCATTCAGTACCTTAGAATTGATAAACTGAGTTTGTGTCATTTTGGAGTTAGTTTTGCTCAAGTGCGTACACGTTTTTCTCTATTACTTGGAGTTAAGTTCGACAAGCCTGAGGGCTAATTGTGACATCTAACCTTTAAATACTCTAGGTTAGTAATGTCGAATATTAGTCGGCTGAAAATTAGTGAAGTGATAGATTTTGATTTTCAAATAAAATTATTAGAAAAAAATAAATCATTATTATTGAAGAAATAGACCAAAAAAAAAATTTTTTTTTTTTTTTTTTTTTATACCGGAATGACTGAAATTGGAAGTGTAGGAATGGTGTATTACAATCAACTAACTATGTATCGACAACAGCAACAGGCACAAGCGACTCTTCACCAACAACATTTAACCAGCCAGCAGCAGCAACAAGCAGCAGTAACTGCAGCGGTAGTAGCTGGAGCGGCTGCTGTAGCTGCTGCAGAAGGCTCTCAACAGTACTGGTACCCTCATGGGTATCCTCATGGCCATCCTTCGTCAGGATCTTCCCACCAATCCTCACCTGGAAGCCAGCACCAGTACCTAGATCACCTCTCAAGTCCCACTGGCGACGTTCTCACTTGTTCCTGGCCTCATTCCCATCCTTACTCCCATCATCTGCAGTATCAGCAGCCCCTGTATCATCACCAGAACCAACAGAGCCCCATGACTCCTACCCCGACTGACTGGAGCATGACCAAGACTAATAACAACAACAACAATAACAACATTATTGCCAGTAGTGAACCCAGTCCACCGATTACCATAAGTGGCAGTGAAATTAGCAGCCCTGGAACCCCGACTTCGCCTAATATCAATACTCTCAATCCTGCTAATAATAATAGCAGCAGTAGTGCATCCACAACCCCTGTTAGACCCGCGCCAATTCGCAGCCCTTATGAGTGGATGAAGAAAACTTCCTACATTCATCAACAGACTCCTGGTAAGAATTTTTATTTTATTATTTGTACAGAATAAAAAATTCATTTCAATCAAGAGAAAAATTTTTAAGAGTTTTATTTTCTTGGATCAAGACGAAAAATTCTTAAATTAAGTAAAATTTACTTGAACCAAGAAAAATTTATTAGTTTAAGAATTTTATTATACAGTAAAAAATTTTTCGTCATTTTGTACATGGAAAAAATAAGATGACACTGGATATCATCCCAGATTATACTCAGTGATATCTGTAGCGAAAAAAAATTTCAGATAGTAGCTAGAAAAATCCAGATTATACTCATTATAATCTAAATTATACTCATTATAATCTAGATTATACTCATTATAATCTAGATTATACTAGTTACTATCTGAAATTTTTTTTCACTTAGTATAATCTAGGATGATATCGAGTACCATCTTATTCTTACCGTGTAGAGTATTAAAATTTGTGTGTAGAATATTACACTGTAGTGTGTAGAATTTAGTATTCTAGTGTGTTAAATCAACATATGAGGAAAAATTTTTTGCTGTGTACTCAAATCAAGAAGGTCAAATTTTTCAAAATTATTTACTTGATTCAAGCAAATTTTTTTTCCTGTGTGGCTTTTGGAGATATAAACAAGATTTCGTGAGTCTAATAAAAACTAACAGACGGAAATAATGCGGATAAATTTTTAATTTATATATTAAATTCTTGTTACATTTATTGCGTTGTAAATGGGATAGTTGACTCGTGGTATAGATATGGAGAAACAATGTAAACATTGTTGGATAGATGAAGGTAAACATCTAATTGTTATCAAATATTTGTAAGATTAATCTACAATACTTTTCGTCATACGTGTACTTTTAGGTATTATTTTGTAGAATTGGGTTCGTTTATAATTTTAATCGACGGTAAGAATACGAATCTTGTTGAATTGTTTTATCATGATAATTTTTTCTTTCCGTTAAAAATTATAAATTTATTTTTTACTTCCACAGTAAAAAATTTTGTTAAATTTTATAATTACGTCAAAAAAATTTGTGTTGAATATTTAAAACAAAAATTTTTGATGCAATAACGCAAAATTTTTCAACTTAAATTATCTTCGGCAACAGAAAATTATAATTATATAAAAAAATTGCTTTAAAACATTCCAAACTAAAAATTTTAATGGAACTTATTTTGTCCTCCTGTTCAGTGATATTAACTATAAAAAATATTTCTCAAAAACTGCTCTTTGGCAACTTTTACAGCTTGTAACATTGGGATCACAAGCTACTCAATATCGGTGCTACCAGAGCTTACCCTCGACGGTAATAAAAATTAAAAAAAAAAAAAAATACTCGTTGAACTGAATGTTTATAAAAATCTGCATGTCTAATAATTATCTACCGTCCATGTTTTCCGTAGTTGCATTATAAGTAGAAAAAAAAAAAATAAATAATTGATTATTTTTAACGATTTTCGAACGCTCGTTTCTACAAGCGTGAGACTATCTCTCATATTTTTTTTTACTAGTGATTATCTGCATTTTATGGTTTTATTGCTGCATTGCCGCTCGTATAATGCGCCTTTGCATGACTTGAAATGTAGGTACATTACAATTAAATAAAACCCATTCGTGTAGCAACGTACACCATATTTTATGGTGTATTTTCCTGTGTTCGAAACAAACAGAAACACTTGGCAATGTCTAAGTTTGGACATTTGCAAGTTTCGAGCTTATGACTCTGAATAAAAATACGATTCATGATACATGTTTGAATTATTTTAGTTACACGCGATTTCTCTCCGTGTTCCTAACACCAGATATAGTGAATAATATAAAAGAAAATGCACGCGATCATATACTTTATCGCTATTGGTATTTTGCATAAAAATGCGTATTTAATATCAACAAATTTGATTTTTTTTTTTTATTTAAACCAAGTCCTATTTTTTTTGGTTTATTTGATTGAATTCGCCTATTTATTTTATTTGTATATAATATAACTCAGTACAAAATTAATTAATTAATTAATTAATTAATTAAAGGTGTACAAATAAATTTAATTAAAAATTTTAATGAAATACAGATAAATCATTTAATACGAAGAAAGAATTTAAAATCATAATTCAACATTCCTATTAATAAAAAATAATATTTTAATTATACGATATTTACGGGAAGAACAAGATGACACTGGATATCATCCTAAATTATAATGAGTGAAAAAAATTTCAGATAGTAGCTAGTATAATCTAGATTATAATGAGTATAATCTAGATTTTTCTAGCTACTATTTAAAATTTTTTTGGTCACAGATATCACTGAGTATAATCTGGGATGATATCCAATGTCATCTTGTTTTTTCCGTGTAACTGACAATTTTAATATTTAAAAAAATTTTTTTTTATTAAAAAAAAAAGTTTGCACGTCAAATTGATGAAAAATTTGAATTACAAATAGAAAATACTTGAATATAAATATTTTTAAGAACAAATACGTCAAATTAAGGTTTAAAAGGCTTAAAAAAAATGCAGCAATACTAAAAGAAAATCAGGTAGAAAAATTTCGGAGTTACGATGTTTTAAAATTGAGCAGCCGTACTGTAGATTTCACGGTGACGAAAAAGAAAAGTGTTAAAATTACGCACTTGGTTTTGGAGATTTACAGTGAGCAACTTCAATACGGAAGGAAATGATTTTCTTCAAAATGGTATTCTTGGTTCAAGATTATGGCCCTTGAGTCAAGTTAATTTTTTTGGTCAGTGTGTAATTATTGACAACAAGGTGTGTATACTATTTTTCTGCTCAATTTACACGGAACGTGGCAACTTCATATACCACAGTGAGCAGAGATTTGCGACTTTCTAGCCAGAAGGCAGAAAATTCATTTATTTCCGCCCAATAAGTATTAGTTTGTGGTATTTAAATAACAGATTTATTTATAATAAACGAGTGTCATTGATTTAGAAAAACAGTTCTCTAAGTTCACACTCCGAGATAAATATCTGTCTATTTAAAAATGAACCCTCATTCTTAACAGATTCATTTAGCGACAATAGTTGCGTTTAACACGATTGATTGTTTATCTTGAGAGAATAAGCTGTCCTAATCCTGTTTAAATGATATGTTTTATGATTTTACAAGCTTACTCAAATTTTAGATATGTATCTGTGTCTTAAAGTAGTTTTGCTGCGGGTTGAAATCGGAACTTTAGAGCCATAGAAGGTAGATTTGTTGGTCAACAACAGAGGTCAATTAAAGTACTTAGGGTGGAGATGGAAACATTGCAACAACCGGAACATTATTTCAGTAAGGTTTACTTTTCAAAACGGACAGCCTTTTGTCTCCTACTCAATAAGTCACAACAGGATATTGTACACCGGCTATTTTGGAAATTCCCAAACTTTCTTTCGAATTTATTGTATTTAGTCTTCTCACTCCTACTTGTCAGGTAGTACTCATTTTCTTCAAATGGTCTCAACATATTTGGAAACATTCATTTTACTAACATTGATTTATGACGGGAAAAACCTTAAGGTGTTTAAAAGTTCCGGGGGTTTTTTGATAATAATTTGCTTAATCATCGGTTAAATTACCGTTTAACGATTATTTTTTTATGTTTTATACACATCAATTTACGACAATATTATCATAAACTTGAACGAAAAGGGTGAAGGACGCATCATGGTTTTATTGTTTTGTAAATTTTATAAAAAAAAGAAAAATTTTTAGTCAAAAAAATGATTTTTGATTTTTTCCTTATTTTAAATCAAAAGGAAAAATTTTCGTTTTTTTTTTTTATTTAATTTCTTACTTTTTAAATGATCTTATTTAACAGCCAGTTCCTACAATTGCAGCTTTATATTTATATCCTATACAAAGAAGAATTAAAAAAAAAAAAAAAGATGACACTGGATATTGAAAACAGTCTTAAATTTTTGAAAATTATGTAAAATTACATAAGAACTCTAAATTAGTATAGTTTCCGACGGCATTTTTTAAAATGTAACAAGTAAAAAATTTTTTTGTAAAAAAAGACGGATAATGTATTTTAGAGTTCTTTGATCCTCCGCGAAAATAGAGACGCTAACACGAAAATCATGTTTTTTTCCAAGGATCCTTTAAAGGTCGCGGTTAAAATCAAACAAAAAAATAACTCAATTTTTTCAGTGGTGTAGAACTACTAACTCAAAATAACTAACACCTTTACAAAAGTGTTTTGTACAGTGTACATTGGAAAATTATTATCTCAAAAGTCTCAGGTGCTGTGAGATAATTTTTGGAATATCAACTTAAATTATTTATTTAGTTCTGTAATCTAACATTCACGTTAGAACTTAAAGAAAAATTATTTTATAACGGCATAGAAATTTTTTATAATATTTAAAATTTTACAATTTTTTAAGTAGTAAAATTTTGATATTTTTTTTTTTGGTATATAAAAAGACATTTCTTGAATAAAATATTTTTCAGTCAAAATTTGATATTGACAAAATCAATAATCTATATTATTAAGAGAATAAAAAAAATTTATTATGATGAATATTCAGGCTGCATTAGAAAATTTTCTCTAGATACATAATTGAGAAACGACCTTGTATCTTGTGAACTATTGACATTTTTTAAGATATAAGCTCATCCCGATGTTACACGCATCGAGAGCTTTCATTCAAGTACCCACATCAATTTTTCATATATTTATATATATTATATATATGTATATATGAAAAACATATCAAAAATGCACGTAGGTACTCAAATGAAAGCTCTTGATGAGTGTAACATCGTGATGAGCTTATATCTTTAAAAATATCAATATTTAAGAAAGTACAGTGCAATTTAACAAAAGTCATTATTTAATAAAGCAAAATTTTATTTATTCACAAGTCACGGCAGTCACATAGTGACATAGTGAATATTATTTGTTTCTTACAATATTCTAGCAAAAAAAATAGATGGCTTAAAAAAAATTTTTCATAAAGAGATTAAAAAAAAAAAAAAAACAAAGTACTTTTAATAAAGAAACAAAAAATCATTTGATCTTGGATTATTTATAATAAATATTAGCACAGATTATTAAATTCGCGGAAAAAAGTGACGCAACACTAAAGCCTGTCAAACATTTGTAATTCCCCAAAATACAGGCAACGTCACTTGGACTTTATCTAATAACATTGCTTAAAATTGAGTTTACGTATTAGACTAAAAATTGCTTCTTTCGAAAAATAAGCGATTATAAGCATAAAAATAAGGAAAATCCGTCAATAAAATCCCCATTATTTTATACAAAATAAAACGGCCATTTTTATTTCTTGTGTATCAACGGATTAAATTATTAGTAAGTAAAAAAGATAAACAAAGAATAAAAAGTTGATTATACCTTGGTATTTAAGATTTGTTTATCAATTACGGATTATAAAATAAAATTTTTGGTTTATATTTGATGAAATATTTTGTCAAGAGAGAATTTATCTTCCCGCGGTCTCAATTTTTTAATATACAAAGGAAAAATATTTGTAAAAATTGAAAAAAAAAAACGGGCCAAGGATCTTATATTGAGATCTTTGTAGACTTTGTTTCGAAAAGCGGCGTTGTAATATTTAAAGGTCGAGCTCGGAAGCTGCTCAAATTGACCAATAAAGCTACGGTTGTAATAAATGAACATAAAAGTAACCAAGTCATAAATAAATTTTACGTCGATAGACCTAAGGAATATAATAATACACCGTAATATAACCTGAAGCAATAGTTCGGGGGCATAAAAGTTTTTAACCAAATTTTTGATTTATATTTTATTATTTAGTGCTCTAAAATTTTCCATCGTCTTTTCTTATCTTTAACAAATAATAATTCAAAAAAAAAAAATGTTTAAAAATCTAGATTTTATTTAAAAACAGAAATTAAATTAATACTTGATTAAATACTTAAAAACTTGAGTGAGTATTTTTTAACAGCAAGATAAGTCATAATACAACAAAGTTACAACTTAAATAAAACGTCCCAGAATTAGAAACTTGTGTTTAAGACTACCATGAGTTTTAAAGAATTCCTGCGTTTTAAAATACATAAATAACAGGTACACAAAAGGACGTGATCCTTATCTGTGAAATCAGATGTTTACCTGTTACATATTATATCAATTTAACACTCAGGAAAGAAAAACAACATTATTTTCCTTAAATATCTCTGCTGGAAACTGACAAATCGCCCTGCCGACGGACATTAAATTGTGATTATTTCTTCGTCAGAAGGATCAATAGGTTTCAATTTCTTGGATAAGTGATGACATTTTACGAAGACTTTTAAAGACTCAATAAAAGAGGATTTGTGATTTTAATTTATTTCTCACTCAAATTATTAATTACTCATTATTTCAAGTGTAATAATTATTTAAGTAATTCTATACAACTTAAATTCGTTCAATAGAAATTGAAAAAAATTTTTTCAATGAATAATTTAATGTTTCTCTTATAATTGAAATTAAGTAAAAGCAAGTCAGGTAGCACAAATATTTGAATTTTTAAATTGGTATTTGTTGATTTGAAAATTTACAGCAATTTTATATAACGGAGCTAAAATGGAGTCAGATTTTAAATGGCAGGCTGAAAATTCATCCCCAGAGAAAAACGCACGCTTCCATCCATGGTGGTAACCATTTTATGGTGTTAGGTCTAAAATTTCCTGTTTTGACAGGTTTGACAGGATTTGAAACTCGATACTTACAACATAATAAATAAAATCTATGGAGTATTGGCAATTTCGATTCTTCATTTATTTGAATGGAAAATTTATATTGAATGCAATTCAATTGATTTTTTTTATTGTAAATATTTAAGAGATTCAAAAAATGTATATAAAACTAAAAGTAGTAGAAATTTCTGCAATTTTTGATAAAGATTCAAAAATTAGAACAAAATTCTAAAATTTATGCACGCAAAAAATGTTAATAAATCTAAGAATATATTTTTAATAAATTTTTTTCTTTTATAAATTAATTACTTGCTTTAAAAAAAATAATTGTTTTCATCTTATATAGCGATCGTCATTTTCGCTGATAGAAAAATTAATTTTGAATCAAGAGAAGCAATCTTAAACTGAAAAAGAATTTTGGATCTATAATAATTAATGTATATTGATTTAGAGTCCCCATCAGCAATATTATATTGTATTAACAATAATCATAATAATGTAAATAGCCGATTTTCGTTTGTGTCTTAAGTAAGTAAATAAATTAATTAATTACAGAAAAAATTTTGAGCTAAAAAAATTTTCTTCGTTTAACAGAGAGAAAAAATTACTTTTCAAAAAAATAGCCATTGTGAAGAAGAAATTAATAAGTTGAAAATTTTTAACAATTTTATTTCGTAGCTGAACAAATCAAAAATTTTCTCGTAGTTATTTTCTTGATGAAAAAAAGTTACTGTAAAAAAAATTTTTGATTTCTTCAATGAAGAAATAAAATTTTAAACAAATTAATTTTTTATTTCAATTTTGTTTTAAAGAAATTGTTTCCTCAATGTGAGTAATTTTTAATTGATTAAAGAATTTTTCTGCTTAAGAAGAATAAATTCTTCAAAATGATTTATTTGTTTCAAAATTTTTTCTCTTGCATCAAATTTATTTTTCTTCTCTGCCATACAAAAAGCTAATGGCTCGTCATAAAAATATTGATGATTTTCTATAAAATTTTGGCCTCTTAAAGAAAGGATTGTAGTTTATTTGTCAATCAACATTTAAAAACAAATGATTCACCTCAATTATTACTATGATCAAACTCTGTCTGCTGAAGCAATAGCAGAAGAATTTTTTCGCCCTCAATAAATAATACAAAACCATTTTATTCATAAATCCCGGCAATAATAATTGGATGAATGTATGAGTGTATGATAATTACAATGTAACGAACGAGTAAAACAAATTGTCACATGAAATAGGTGGTGAAGAAATGCCCAAAAGGAAATATGAGGACAAATATATATCTATAACTAAAACTATAGAGTATAGTTTTATATAACTGCAAATGCGAAGTGTGGAGGGTGAAATAGAGAAGAGAAGCATTGTAATGGGGTGACAACGAGTCCCGCGAGTACCGTTTTTACACCCCTGCTATGTGTACACACGAACACCAGTCATACGATTTACTCACTGCCATCTTACCAATTTCTCTATTTCGCTCACATTTTATTCATATTCTTCATGTTATTCACGCAATTTCGACCATTATCTGCAGTTACTTGCTCAAGTAACTTAATAACTATCGTCTTCTTTGAATCACAGTAAAAATATTTAACACAGAAATTTGTATTGATGACTTTTTTTAAACAAAAAATTTTTTTTGAAAAAATCAAGAATGTTGTAATAAAAAATTAATTTATTTAAAGTTTTAAATAATTTTATATCGTCATCATTTATACGAGTACTTTTTTTTGTAGACGGTAAAAAATTTTTATGTTAAATATTCAACACTTTTTCGTGTTAATTTAATGCAATGAATGTTAAATTTATACATAAAATAAATAAATAAATTTTATTTTTCAATTTTATATAAACAACTTGCGAATTTTCATCCAAAAATGTTTTTTTTTTTAAATCAAAAAAACTTTTTTTCAACAAAAAAATTACAACATTACTTATTTTTTTCAAAAAAAAATTTTTTTTTCAGTTCAACACAGCTCTGTGTCAAAAGAAATGTAGCTTTGGATTAATCTAACATTAAAAGAGTGTCAATACTAAAATTTTTACACAATACACAATGAAGATAAATTTTTTATTAAGTGATTTGAATTTTTCCTCATTGCACAGTCAAAAATTTTTGTTTTAAATATTTTACACTTTTATGTGTAAATTATCTTAAATCAACACAAAAAAGTATTAAATATTGAGCATAAAATTTTTAAACATTCATTTTTTTGACGCAATGACTCAAAATTTTTTTAGTAAAGAAAATTTCAACGATCAAAAATTTTGACAGACAATTTTTTCCCAATAATTAAAAAAAAAAAAAAAGAAACATGAAAATTTTTAAACGTTACAACTTATAAAATATAAAATAAGTAAAGCAGTGGAATTGCGGGCTCTTTCGTCTCACACATAAAGTTATCGAGGAATGGTGGATTAGCGTGTCTGTCTTTGATCTTGCCGCATCAGTCTTATCTAATCGTCTTCCTCTCCTCACCACTTTACCAACTCTTCTCGGTTTTTAAAATTTTTGTATTTTTTTTACTGAGTCCTGTGTCCTTGTAATACAATATTTATTGTTGCAGGATTACATTAAAATAAATAAATAAAAATGAATCCATTTTTTTTAACAAAGCAAATTTTAAAATCCCCGTTTTGAATAAATAATATAAGTTATTTTATTTATCGATTTTTATATACGATAAAAATATATTTTTAGATTTATGTATAATATTCTAATATTCGATGCGTAAACACCTATTCGTATTTCTGTTGATAAAATATATAAACGCATGAATATTAAAAGAATTTGTCAAGCGAATGTGTTCATCTTATAATTGTAAACAAATGCTTATCAAAGAGGGTAATTAACAGTGCTTCGCCGACGTGAGACATGACGCATGATTTCGTGTATCTTATATGATAATATGTTATCATTTTTCAGCGTTTTAAAACAATTTTTTTTGTTTTATTGTTATTTTTAGAATTATACACTTTTGTTCTTAAATTTATTTTATTTTAATAAAATAATAGCTTTATGTTTGCGACGGCTAAATGCCTTTTGCATGTTATTGTCTGTGAAAATTATTTCCTAAATTTTATTGTAAAAAATAGGGCAAATTTTAATAAAATTATCAGCTTCAATTCAAAAATTTTGTACAATAATAAAAATTACTGTTTATTCAAAAAATTTTTATCTATCACAAAATTATTCGTTCGTGTTGAATGTAAGATAAAAATTTTATATTTTGCAATGAAAAATTTTTTTAATTAGTAATAATCTCCGAAATTTTTGTTTGCACCGATAATTAATGTTTTAAAAAAAAATCAAACAGCCAATCAAATTTTTAAATATTATTCTATTGGTATAGAAATTTTTTTCTGTGTAAGAGAATAATTTCCATCATTACTATTTTTTATATCAAAGGAAGAATGTGATGCTCAACACATCACCTCTCATAAATTCAACATATTTTTCACGTAATTAAAACAAATTAACACGATCTTTAAATGTTATTGAATTTACATTTCAAAAGGTCAAGTTTTTACCTTTAACTCTTAAAGAATTTCCTCAGACAATTGAGATTTCGTCTTTCATAGAAATTTTTTATTCAGAAAGTGTTACTTTTAGGTGTAATATCAAAAGAAGCATTTTTATGTGTTATAAAAAATAATCTTTTCTTTTTTTTTCGAATACTTTTAATACATAAAAGTATGTAAGAAAAAATTTCGTCAAAATTTTTATCTTCTCATGGAAAATTCTCATCTAATAAATTCAAACACATTCGTTTTATTTACATGCAATTTAATAAATACTAACTCATTATTTTTCATTGCAATAATATTTATCTCAAATTACATAGTCCAAATTTTTTTTTTTTTGTGTCAATTATTCAAATTTGGCATTCATGCATTTTATAACTAATTTTATTGTTATTATTAATTAATTTAACTCAAACTTTCTTTAATAATGTTTTTCTAATAAAAACAATTTATTATTGATAATAAAATGTAAATTAATTAATTAAAATTATTTTTTTAAAATTACAATCACAAATTTCAATAAAAAAAATTTTTTTCATATTTTTTTTTTTGGCTGTAGCTTATTTAAAATTTTAAATAATTATTTTACAGAATATTTTCTTCGTATTAATGACAAAAATTAATCAATTACAGGAAAAACCCGAACAAAAGACAAATACCGAGTGGTATACACGGATCACCAGCGACTGGAGCTGGAAAAAGAGTTTTATTGCAGCAGATACATAACAATCAGACGAAAAGCTGAGCTAGCTTCGCATTTAGCGCTCTCGGAACGACAGGTAAGCAGCAAACTATCTCAAAATATTTAAAATCAAAGAAATAACAAGTAGACATTTAAAATCAGAATTAATTAACATGTTTATGTTGAAACGACAGGTAAAAATTTGGTTCCAAAATCGTCGCGCCAAAGAGCGTAAACAAGTAAAGAAGCGTGAAGAGCTCGAACAAAAAGACGTTAAGCCTAATATACACCAGGAAGGTCTGCAAACACCCGGCGGAATGGTCACTCTCTCAGCTCTGAGTGGGATGAGCGGGATGCTGAGTGGTTTGATGCACAATGGAAACTCACCGCCTCTAAATCTTGGACCTACGTCACACAGTATTGGTCTCACTCACTCCAGTTCATCTATCCATTCACATGCACACCAACATGTTCACCCGCACAGTGTTCTTGGATTGTGACCCGAAAATCATTTCGGTAATGCCGAGTCTTGGTCTACCCCCAACTGGTCGGGTTAACAATTTATTTTGCTTCTCAATCTTATTTTCATTATTAGTTGTAATAAGTACTTGGCTTCCCAATTTTAAAACACAGTAATTGACAATTTTAATATTTTTAAATATTTTTTTTATTAAAAAAAATTTTGCACGCCAAATTGATAAAAAAATATTTATATTTAAAAAAAAAAATACTTGAAATTAAGGCTTAGAAGTTATAAGAAATGCAGCAATACTCAAAAAAATCAGGTAGAAAAATTTTGCAGTTACTGTGTTTTAAAATTGGGCAACCCTACTATAGATTACACGGTAAAGAAAAAGGGAACAATTACATTATATAATGTAACGTGGTCCTTTCTATAAAAAAACTGGAAAATTACAATTTCAGATTGTAATTTTTACGGACCTTATTAAAATTACATTGCAAAATGTTAAGCTGTAAAAATTAACATTCAAAGTTTAAATTGTCAAATTTTTATTTTAAACTGTAATTTTTCTAGTTTTAAATTTAAAGCGACACTTATTACTATTTATAATGTCATTTTTCCCTCTTTTTTTTTCTCCTTGTCAACAAATATTGCTGCTCGATTTTGGAATCTTAAGTATTAAGTGAAGATAAAATTATTTTAATTTTTTTTTCTTCATTTTTTACCGCTTTTTTCCTTTTGATTTCCGAAATCCGGGGGCAATATGTCGTCAAAGCCTTTTTAGAATTGTAATAATAAATTAAATGTTAAAAGTGAGAAGAAATAAAGACCAAGATGAACACTTACTATTAATATAAATAACAATTGTTAGTTAACACGCATCCGATAAATATCATAGATTTATTTATGAGAAAGATTTGAAAAATACTCAATCTATTCTTTTTATTTGTTTATTATTAATGATTCAATAAGATAGCTTTTACTATTAATTGTAGTTCGTTAATTTATTCTTCGCACTACACTAAAAAAAGTTGATTCGAGAGAAAAATTTTTGAACCGAGAAAATTATTGTTAAGAATTTTTATGTTCTAAATAAAAAAGAAAATTTTTTTTTCTTTAATCAAGAAAATTAAATTCTTCAAAATGATTTTCTCAATTCAAAAATTTTTCTATTGACTTAAGTTAATTTTTTTTTTTTAGCGTATTAATTAAATTTTGAAAATCAATAAAAATTTTTTAATTTATAAAATATTTTTTCTGCAAATCAAATTATTTTTGACTAAAAAAATAATTTTTGATTTGTAAGATGTACATAGTACAAAATTTTTATCTTTTCGACAAAATAAATTTATGTAAAAGTTTTTTGTTAGATATTGAATATTTTTTTTGTGTTAATTTAACAAATTTTCAAAAAATTAATGCACTGAAGTATTAAATATTTAATATAAAAATTTTTTACTATAAAAATTGAATTATTTTCTGGAAAATTTTTGTCGTGTTAAAAATTCTATTTATTATAAATAATAAAACTAATGAACTTTAACAGCTAAAGATTGTTTGTCAATTCAGAATTTTAATTAATGGTCAGTGGAAAAATTTTAAAAAGTATTTAAGAAATTTTTACAAATCAAATATTTGATTTTACAAAATAATTTTGCTTTGAGTCGTAAAGTAGTTCACAAAAAATTGTAACATCTAAACTCTGTATGATTGAATAGTGATATAATGAATTCGTTATGGCTTATAAGTATATTTAAAGAATTATTAATGTAATATAGTTTATAGTAAAATAAATTGTACATAAAAAACCTGTCATAAGATTTAGGCTAATTGTAAATTTAATTGAAGAGCATAGTTATTATATTAGATTTAATGAACTAGTTAACAAAAAAAAACTATTTTTGTATTAAAGTAATAATTTGTTGTAATTATTGAACATTTTTTACGACAGTGAAAACAAATTGTTTGAACTGATTAATAATAGTGTACATAAGTTTATAATAATAAGGAATATTTTAAATGGTTTGATTATCAAAACTTTGTTAAATAATTAATATTTCAACTTTGTATTGTTAATTGATTTTTTTAGCGATAATTATATGTGTATAATCATGGTGCAATTAATAATAGATAGATAAATTTAAGTAAGTTATAAAAATAAAATAAGCTTATAAAAATGTATAAAATGGTTTCAATAAATATTGAATCTAAATTTTGAGTAAAATATAAATATTTAAATCGCGACCCAAATACCAAAAGGACGTATTACAGCAGGTAGATAGGATTTTATGCCAAAAAAAAAATTTTTTGAAAAAAATTTTTTTTCGCCATTCAACTTAGAACTATTCAAAACGTAAAGATTTGTCAAAAAAAAATTTTGGACGTACTAATGCCAAAAGGGCATGTCTCAAAACATACGCCCTTTTGACTTTAGAAAAAGTTTCAATTTTTCTCTGAAATATAAATCCAGATAATTTAATATTGTTGAATTTCGCTTGTTATTATAAACTTATTATAGTTTACTTTTTTTCGTGCATCCTTAGTTTTATATTTTATGTAATAAAGTTTATTTTTAAACTTTGTATGAGTTGTCAAGTTTTAAACGAAAAAAAAAACCGAAAAGAATCGGTGGATAAAAATAAAAAATCTAAAGTGATGTAAAGAAAATAGAGTAAAAGAATTAAATAAAGTACGTTGTGGTAGAATTACCGAACAGTACCGCGAGTTGGCAAAGTTGAAGAGGGGTACGTGTTAGATGAAATAGTAAGGGTCAGACATCGATCTGGTAGTTAACTCAAGAGCACCCGCGGGACTCGTTATCGCTATTTCCAACGCGTCCTAGCGTTTCCAAACGATTCACTACCAAACATTTATTCTTGACATTCACATTAACTGCGTGGTACGTCTTTTTTATTTAAGCATTATCTTCTAAGTAATAATTGCTACAAGTATTTTAATCACGTTTAATTACTAGTCTAAAAATGGATTTGTTAATTTAAAATTGAAGATTATTTTTCAAAGTCGAATGATAATTTTAAAAATTTTGATTAATAATTAATATGATAAAAAATTGTGAATATTGTACGTTAAAAAGTAATCGTGACTTTTTAATTATATAGATAGTTTTTAATTTTTATATATTGATAAGAAAGAAAACTTTCGCATGCATATTCAAATATACCGCCAATACGTTACCAGCAATTTGACGTAAACTTTGTAGAGAAGCTTGACTCCCGATCGGTGAACTATGGCGCAGGAAAGCAGGAACAAAAATTTTAATGAAAATTAAATTGGCCGACATCTGAAAATTTTGAGAATTTTTTTTTTATTAAAATAATTATTATAAAAAAATTTTCATTTGTCAAAAAATTGAAAAACTGTAAGGAATTTTATTAGAATTTTTAATTAAAAAATGAATTAAGGTAAATTAAGGAATTAAGCCAAAAATTTAAATATTAAAATAATTGAAATAAAAAAATTTGATATTTTTTTAAAATTAGTTTTATAAATAATAAGATGAAGTAACAATTGAAAAATTTTAATCTTGCTATTATGTTGTTATAAATTAAACAATTGTAAATAATCTATATTATTAAAATCGGTTTTTTTTTAGTGAAATTTAGTGTCATTAAAAAGGTCTTGACTTGAATTTGTGCAAAATACAACATTATTTCTTAATTATTAACATTTTTAAAGATATAAGCTCATCCCGATGTTACACGCATCTAGAGCTTTCATTTGAGTACCCACATCAATTTTTCATATATTTTATATATTTATGTATATTATAAATATAAAAAATATATAATCTTCATTTTAAAAAAAACTTGAAAAACTGTAAGTGCAATTTTCAAAAAATATTTTTTTGTTCTAATTTAATTAATGAAAAAAAATTCAAAATGTCGGCTTATTTTAGTAATATATATAAATTAAAAAGAATAATTTTATTAGAATGTCAAAATTTTGCTCAATCTAACTGATGATTCAAATGTCCGATTAATATTTTGATAATCAACACAAAAAACAAGAATAAAATACCTAGATAGCACCAAAGTTTCTCAGCAAGGAAGTTGTCAGCGTAGTTTGTAGTAAATTTAACGTCAACTTTACGAGAAGCACCTGTTGCCCGGTAAAATGTTGCTATTATGACACTTTCACACAGTTAATCGGTAGAACAGAAATACATTGGTCCATCAGGTGTTTTTAAGGTTATATTCTGAAGTTGTCTCGGTAAGCTTAATCACTTTCTTTGTGGCTACAGATGGCGCCACTTGATAATTTTTCGATTTTTCGTACTCGATAATAAACGTAACTTTTTGACCGGCTGGTGGTATTTCAAATTTCAAATCCCGCGCAAAATATACATCGTGTCTCATGTATCAAAACAACATGGCGTCAATATGTGACCGGCGACAAGATAAACACAAGTTATATTGTTGATTTTACGTGCGTTACTGCAAAAATCACTGGAATTGCAACTTTTAATAGTTATTTGTATAATTTTAATAAATATTAGTAATTTAAACTAATTAATATGGATCAATCAACGTCAAATTATTCCATGCTCAATTATTCCGGTAATTATAACCTTAATTTTTGCTAACAATTTCTACTCGTTTAACTATAAAGTATAATTAATAATAATAATTATATTAATTAATTATTATTAATAATTATAATAATAAAAATTTTTTTTTAATTTCTACATATGGAATTTTTTATTAAAATTTTTTGACAAAAATTCCATGATAAAATTTTGAAAAAATCTCTTCTAAATTAATTTTTTATTTAATTTTTGCATATGGAATTTTTTATTGAAATTTTTTTACAAAAATTAAGTAATAAAAATTCTAAAAAATTAACACATGTCTGTAAATTTTAATATCGTTATTTTAAAATAAATTAAATAAATAAATATCCAGCTCAATTTTTTTTTTATTTACTAAAAAATTTATCAAATGTTTTATTGTAATTTATAAAAATAAAATTCACCTAACAAAAATAAATTTCAGTGGATCGTTCGCGACTAAGAAGCCAGCTGGACGAGTCAGACACCTCAGTATTCCCCGACAAGAGTAACTGGTCATTGTTTGAGCTGATGGAAGACAGCGCTTCAACCGGGTTGATTTTAAAATCCGAAAAGCCATGGCGGAAAGTAGCTTCAAATCTTTACCAAGAATTCTTAGAAATAATCCAATCACATTCCTCGGAGCCCCAGGTGTTTGACACGATCGCGGACTTTGTCCAAAACTGCACTCACGCTTTAGAAGTGATGCGCGACATGCAATCAAAGGTCGAGAACACTGAGCTTTGCGAAGAAGAAATAAGTTTGACCAACGAGCGAAACACGTGGCGGCTTTTGTACTGTCTCTACAAGAACCGACTGGCCTCCCACTCCCAGATGGAGACCGACGCCAATGGCAATCACTACGTCTCGGAAAAAGACGTGATAACGAACTTGCTGAGCAGCGAGAGCCAGGTTCGCGAGTACCAGCTGATAATTGACTGGCTGGAGAAGAACGCTTGCGACGAGCTCGAGTATCTTCCTAAAATTGAACACTTCACTGATAAAACCGTCGCCTGGGAAAACACGCTTCATCAGTTGCAAAATCGACAGTCGGGAATTACTTTTGGCTCCAGCAGACCGCTGGTTACTTCTCTGGATCCTGACGCGCCGATCCGGGAAGGCAAGCCTTTGCACGACCTCGACAGAGAAGACGACGCGCGTCTCGAGAAAAGAATGTTCTTGGAAGTTCGCTGCGGAAGACTTCAGCGGGCTCAGGAGTTGGCGATTCACTGCGGGCAACCTTGGAGGGCAGCTTGCTTGCTTGGTTGGCAGCCTCATCATGATCCTAATTACAAGAATCCACTTGTTGATACGAAATTACCGATAGAGGGAAATCCAAATCGCGCACTTTGGAAACTTAACGCCTGGTACATGTCTCAGGATACTCGTCTTGGTGCGTTTAACCGCGCGATTTATGCAAGTCTTTGTGGGAATATTACTCAGCTGTTGGCGGTTTCTAGGAGCTGGGAAGATGCTCTTTGGTCACATGTTAAGGTATGAGAAATTTTATTTTAATTTTTAATTTAAAGGAATTGAGGTAAATTCTAGTCAAAATTTAAATATTAAATTAAATGACTTAAAAAAATTTTTTTTATTAAAATTTGATACTTCTTTTTTTTTTTTTAATTAGTTTCATGAACAATAAGATTGATAAGGTTGTTAGTGTAATATAAAATTATTCTAAGTAATTTTAAAATGAACAAAAATACAACCATTTACGAATTCTTACATTATTTTAAAAAATATCAGATCTTGTGTTTAATTAATTCCTTAGTTATGAAAATTATGCTAAAAGTTTAAAAAAAAAAAAAAAAAAATTAATACGTCGAGTTTTGAATTAGACTTGTCTTTATTTTTTCTTTTTTAAATACATTTAACAAAAAATTTTTTCTGATTTAATTAAAAATTAAAAAATTGAAAAAATAAATTATTACGATCAGTGTAATTATTATTAACATACACATATTTTTTTTTTATTAAGGTACTGATGGACATTGAAGTAGAATCAGAACTTCGCGGAGTAGTACCAAAAAACTACGTCTCTATGCCAGATGAATACTGGAAGTCAAAGCTAAGCTTGGAAGAAATCTTTAACGACCTTCATTCCTCCAAGGAAGCTATAATAATGAAGCTATCAAATACACCAGACCATATGATCCAAAAGTACTTGATATTAGACCAAGTTCCTCAGCTGATGGAAATAATCGAAGACTGGATTGACAGTGACCAGTGTAGACCTCAGTTCTTGAGGTTCCTTGCGCACTTGGTGCTGTTTTTGCGACAAATCGGCAAAATTGGCAATCAAAGTGACAAAGTTGGAGACAAAGTTCTACTGGCCTATGTCAAGTTGCTGATTGAAATCGGGGAGCCGACTCTGGTGGCCTTTTACACCGCTACGCTCCAGCAGGAAGAACAGGTGACTTACTATGCTCAGTACTTGGAGCGTATAACAGGTACTGAGATGAGGAAACAGTGTCTTGCAGCTGCTGAAGATGCAAATCTAAATGTAGAAGCTGTTACTAAGATGGTCGTTGAGAATATTCGGGGAAAGAATGTCGAGGATGTTGACAAATTAGAAATGTTGGGAAGCAAGATCACGGAGTATGATTTGGAGAAGATTGACGCGCTGGAGTGGATGACTTTCTATCCCAATCAGAGAGAAGAAGCTCTTTGGCAAGCTAATGCTCTTATTAGATATTTTTTGACGTGTGATAAGATTGATGCTGCCAGACAAGCTTTTGATAAGGTGAGTTATTTTTATTTATAAATAATAATAATAAAAGAATTTTTTAATTTGAAAAAAAAAAAATTTTAAATCAAAATTATTGTTATTGCATTGACACTAAATTTTACTTAAAAAATCGATATTATCAATATCATTTTAATTGTACTTTTTTTTTTTTTTTCTTTGTAATTTTTAGGGTAACATTATTTAAAAAAAAAAATATTTTTGAATTTTTAGATACCAGCAGACACAATTGGATTGGTAATGATGGACCAGCCGTCAATGGAAAATACTTTCGTCGACCAAACAGTGACAGAAGACTTGAATCACCACAAATCTTCAGCATCTATCCGCGAGTACCTCTGCTACAAGGCCTACCTAGACGCGCAGGAAGGTTTCCAAGAGTGGTTCAGACATTTCCATCAGGGAAAACCTATCCCACTGGAGCCACTACCAATGTATGCTACGTTCACCGAAAAAGTCGCCTACGATCACAAGAAAGCTGAGTACCAAGCCAATTTAGAAAACTGGAAGGCTACCATGCAGCGTCACACAAAAGTAATTTTATTATTTATTATTATTAATCCAGTAATAAAAATAAAAATAAAAATAATTTAATTATTAATTATTTTCAGGCCGTTAAGCAGCTGCTGTTCAATGTTCTTCTGTTTCCCGACGGAGGTTGGCTGGTCGACAGAATATCAACAATGCCGCCAGACCATCTCCGCAAGCACCAGCTCTTAAAATTGCGCAGTCTGTGCATCCCCAAAATAACGCTGCTGTTGATAAATGTTATGTCGGAGATGAACGAGCATGCCGAGTGCATTGAACTTGCAGATACTCTCGCTTCAGAACGGTACCAGCTGTACAAAATATTCCCGAAAGAGCGTTTAAGGGAAGTCTACAGGAAAATATGTGAGTCGTCTCTTGTTCTTATGGATCAGAAAAAAGATGCATGGGGTTATTCTAAATAAATTATAAATATTTCCGTATAATTATAATTATTTTATAATTATCGTTATATTTATAGTTACAATAATCAATCAATCAATCAATCAATAATAATTAATTATATTAATAAATCAATGATAGGTTTAATTAAGCTACAATTTAAATAATAATAAATTTGATACATGGTTTTTTTAATCGTCAATGAGTTTACAAAACGAGTTATTTATTGTCAACCACACGAAGTGAATATAAAATTTGATACATTGTTAATTAATGATAAATATGTTTGTGAATAAATCGTAATAATAGCAACAATCAAGGTAGCCAATACAACAAGTTAGATAGTTATTTTATTATTAATTTCATTTTTTTTTCTTTTTTTTTTTTTTTTATAATTTATTTTTACATTTAATAAAGCTCATCGTGGATAAGAATTTTATTTTTTATTCTTTTTAATCCGGTTATTTTAAAACACTTGTGAGCTACGCTACGATGGCTGGGTTTGGACGAAACGATTCGTTCATTTTTTTTTATTTTTATATTTATATATATTTATGTGTATATATATATAATATATTGATGATGAATGTTGAGTGATACAGTAATAAGTTGAAGGGATAAATAGCGTGCCTCGTTTATAATTGCAAAAGGCAGCGCAATATTAAATAAAAAAGGTTTATTAAAACGTAATAAAAAGAAAATATTTTTATCTAATTTTCTATTACATACTTCTTCTACGTATGATATATAATATATTTATTTATTATCATTATATACTTATATATTTAATGTATATTGACAAAAATTTATTTATTTTTTTTTTTTTTTTTTTTTTTTTTAGAGACTAATGATTCAGATCTTATTTATTATTTTGATATTTTGAATTTTTTAACAAATTAGTAGAGTAAAAAAAATTGGAGAACTTAATTTTTTTATTTTGATTAAAATATTGAAGATTAAAAAAAAATTTTTTAACATTTATTTATTTTAAAACTAAAAAAATTAATAATCTTTATTGATACCTTTCATTTAAGTACCCACATCATTTTTTCATATATTTTAAAAATATCAATAATTAAGAAATGACGTTATATTTTGTCCACTGATGATATTTTTGACGATATAAGCTCATCCTGATGTTACACTCATCAAGAGCTTTCATTTGAGTACCCACATGCATTTTGATATATTTTTCATATATACATATATATAATATATATAAATATATAAAAAATTGATGTGGGTACTTAAATGAAAGGTCTTGATGAGTGTAACATCAGAATGAGCTTATAACTTAAAAAATTTCAACAGTTATCAAAATACAGTTCAATTTAACAAAAATCATTATTTAATAAAGCAAAATTTAATTTATTTATATTTTACAAATCACGGCAGTCTAGTGGCTGCAAGGTTAGTAGTTGGATATGAAATTTGATATGATTAATTATTTTGATATGCAATCTATTAAAATTTTCTAAAATAAAAATATAAAATCCATAAGATCTGATTCATTGGATCTCAACAATCAATATTGAGTCGAAACATTTAATAATTAACTCTAATTAACCACCTCTCTCATTTTGATCCTTTTTGCCTTAAATGGATAATTATTCGTTCTTTAACCCGAGCGTTAAAACACCGTGTGTTATCGAGAAGCAACTATTTATCATCAATAATAATTTACAAACAATAAACCTGTTAAGTTAAACGCCTTAAACTTTTAATATATTAATTAATAATTAATTATTAATTCAACATAGAATATACAAACAAAATTTACTAGTTCTGTGCGTATTGAATGCTTCATAAGCTTTTTATTTTATTCAATTATTTTAAATGATTTTTAATTAATGATTTATCTTCTCATCAACCACGGTGAGGTCTTATGATCGTTTTATTTTATTAATTATTAAGTAGTTTTATTTTAAATATTAATATTAGTATTAATTTTACTTTTTACATTTTAATAATATGTATAGCAAAAGACGCTTATTGTCTATTTGATAAATTTATTTAAATAATTATTTTCCCCTAAGAAGCTATAGCAAGTCTGGACTCTGCCGAGCTGCTCTCAATCTTCTATTATTTTTATTAATATTCCATTTAATAGCGTTGATAGTACAGAGCAGCACTGACTGGTAATCCGGGTACTTGATGAGTAATTTTATTATTGTCAAGTTCACAGAAGTAGGAGATTTATCCGCTTAATTTATAATTATGTTACTTAACTTTTTTTCTTTTTATTTAGTCAGTTTATTCAGTTGTTACTTCATTATCGTAAGTTTGTCCTCAGATGTTTTATCAAGTGGACAAACATACCTACTTTCATCACTTTTTATATTGTCTTAATTATCTCGTTTATTGTCCGAAATTGTCGTACTTTGACATTTTTTATTTTTTATTTAATATTTATTTTATTGTCGCTTGATTATAGGCAAGAATTATGTTGATTATTTTTATTGTTAATTTAATTGAAGCTAATTTTAAATTAAACATTTTTTTTTTTTTTTTTAAGTGAAAAAAAAAAAAGTGAATAATTATTTTGTGCGGTGAATAATTTTGTCGCGGAAGAAATTATTAAAGAAGAAAAAAAAAACCCATTAAATTTTCTGGGACATTAACTCTAATTAGCATTTTTATTAAAAATGACAAAAAAGTCGTATAAAAATACCAATTATTTTTTTTTTTATAATTTTTAAATAATTGAGCGTTAAATATTTTTTTTAAATAATTCATTAAATTATTTTTTTAAATAATTTATTAAATTCTTCTTTTAAATAATTTATTAATTAAAATTTTTTAAAATAATTTTTTTTAATAATTTATTAATTTAATTTTTTTTGTCAATAATTAAAAAAAAAAAAATTTATTTGTTTTTTATCAGCAATTAAAAATAAATTATTTTTAATTTAATTAAAAAAAAAAAATAATCAATTAAAACTTGCCTATTTATTCTACGCGTCTCTATCTTACATATTAATAATTAAATTCTACATTTAATTACCTCATTTGGATTTTAGTCTCAAGCCAAAAACATTCATTAATAATAATTATAATTTATAATTGTTGATCAATAATTAATTAATTAATGAATTATTAATTATTAGTCGTAATATAATTAACTTGTAGTCACTCTATTCCATACCTTCGTTCTCCCACGGAATTTCCAGGACCCACTTGGCTAAATGGATGGATACAATTACAACAAAAGAACTTGGGAGAATGTATTATCAATTATCACCCTTAATCTTAAATAATTAATTATAAATTACCATTTATATGATTATGTATTAATGTTGATTTCTTGGTTTTTCACCACGCTTAAACGCTCCTCTGGCTGCACGTAATTCATTGTAAAATTTTATTTTTATTCAGATATATGTTTTTATTTTATTATTTTAAATTCTTTAAATATTTAATACAACAAGTCAGGAATTTTTATTTATATCTACTACTTTCATAAAATTACGACGGGTCGGGAACAAAGGAGCGTTTTAGTCAATCCCAATTACTCTTTTTTTTACAAACGAGTGTCATGTTTATATTTTTATCCAAGTGGGTATCCAATTAAATCTGAGATATATTTAAATATATATGTATTGTAGAATAAGTGAGACATATACCTGCACCCAAGGCACGTTTTATACTTTCACTCCGTTCAATAAAAGGTCCACGCTTTATTTTTTATTGTTTGTCCAAGTACGGTCATTTTTTTTTTCATCAGGATAGAAAATTTTATTTTTTATTTTGATTATTACAAAGAAAAAAAAATTCTATCAGAGAATTTTTTATTTTATTATTAATTTTATTTTAATGTCTAGAATTTTTTTTTTTTCTGAATTTTCTAGTTTAAACAATTTCTCAAAATTTCAATTTTCTATCCTGATTTTTACAGAGATTATACTTCAAAAAACAATTTCAATACATCAAAATAATTAAAAAAAATTGAAGTATAATTTCTAAATATTTTACCGTAATTCACTCAAAATCAATCTTTACTCACAAATAAAAATAATGATTTCCGAGTCGAAATTCTGTAACACTGAATTTTTTTTTGCGTATAAAAAAATCTTTTGAAAAATTAAATTATTTCATTTGAAAAAAATTGAATTTTTTTTATTAAAATTTCAAATTTTGTATAGTTAAACATTACTTATTATTGAGACTAAAAAATTTTTGATAAAATATTTGTAACTTAACGATAAATAAGTATATTGTCTTGAAAGTTATTAAAAAAATATGGAAGATAAATTCAGTGTAACATAAAATGGTATTTGTTTAGTTTCACGGTGATTTTTTTGCCATAAAAAAATTTTTAAATTAACATTAAAAATTTTTTTTTTTTTTTTTTTTTTTTTTTTTTTTTTTCAAAATATAAAAATTAAAATTTGTAAAAATAAAATTTTTTAATTAATTAAAAAACTTTAATATAAAAAAAAATGTTATGTCAATTTTTCCAAATTTTTTTAAGTTTTTAAAAAATCTTATTTTTTAATTTAAAAAAATTAGTAATTATTAAAAAAAAAAATTCTAAATAAAACTAAACAAATTTTCGACTCGTGTACATTTAAATTCGTCATACCGGCCTTTCACTCTCACAATAACATTACATTACCCCATAAAATTAACCATTAAACATTACTTATAATTAATAATTATAATTATTATCTATAATTTATCATACATTTAATTATTGTCAAACAGACAGCATTTTATTATTGTTAATAATTAATGAATTTAACAAATGAATTAATTATCAATAGACACTAGACCGATTTACAAAATAATTGATTTAAAATCGTTTGTTAATATTTATTTTATACTTTTCTAATACTTTGTGCAAAATTTACACCATTACAACCCGCCGTCCCTATCGATATCAATGACCCAAGAGTGGCCCATTATAAGTATAGATAAACTTTAAATACAAGTACGAAATTTATGTATACATACACGCGTTAAAAGATGTATAATTATCCTAATACTTTCTATAAACTTTTTAATTTTTATTTTTTGCCCGACATTTCTCATCTGATTATTTCATAGGAAGGTCTTACTTATACTTATCAAGTATTTTTTTTTTTATTTAAAAATCATTTATTGTCGCCATTTCGTCGTATTGTCTTTATCAGTTAATTCTGAACTCCGATTAGATCAATTTATTTTTTGTAAATTATTGTCATGATCTTCAGATCCTCAAAATTATTGTCATTATTTTTTTTTTTTAACTTTATAAATCCTTCCTATTAATTATTTTTATTTTTTTTTAAACGGACGTTAATTCCTATTTAAATGTATACATATGTTTTATTTATTTATTTATTATTAATATATGAAATATTGAATCTGATAGGTCTTAAAAATATCTTCTAATCTCTTTCGTAAGATTTAAGTCCTTAAAATCTAAATACTTTCTTACAACCTTGTGTTTTTAAAATCTTTCATAGTTATTTTTTATAATTTCTCTTAATTGCTCTTTCTTTTTGTGATTTTTTTTTTTCTTAATTATTATCATTATTATTGTAATTATTATTATTATTATTGTATTTATATTTTTAATCAGTTTTAATTGTACGTCTTTTATATCTTGCTGAAAATTTAACGGTCTTTATTTTAAAAGGGAATTTAAATTGAGACGATTCATCTGAGGAGAGAATGAATGCCAGTGATTATTAAGAGTGTAATGAGTGAGCTTGGCATTATACTGTCTGATGCGGCGGTCAATTCAGATTTATATCCTGGATCTTTAACGTGGATTTTCCAACCTAGATTTTTGTGGGTGTAGCACTAAAAATATTTTAAAATAAATCTTTAGTAGGCTGATAATTTTGGAAAGAAATAATTAATATTTTTTTTTCTTTAGTTAGTATCAATGTAGCTGAAGTATTTTTTGTTATTAATTTTATATTAAAAATTTAGGTAAAAGGATTACATAATGTCCTTTAAACTATAATAGAAGACATTAATTACAAATTTCTCAAGAAATATGACAGTGTATTTTGTACACTAGGGATATTTTTAACGATATAAGCTCATTCCGATGTTACACTCATCGAGAGCTTTCATTTGAGTACCCACATCAATTTTTCATATATTTATATATATTACATATATGTATGTATGAAAAATATATCAAAAATGCATGTGGGTACTTAAATGAAAGCTCTTGATGAGTGTAATATCAGAATGAGCTTATATCTTTGAAAACGTAAATAGTTAAGAAATGACATTGAATCTTGTCATCTAATAATATTTTTAAATATATAAGTTCATTCCGATGTTACACTCATCAAGAGCTTTCATTTAAGTACCCACATGCATTTTTGATATATTTTTCATATATACATATATGTAATATATATAAATATATGAAAAATTGATGTGGGTACTCAAATGAAAGCTCTTGATGAGTGTAACATCGGGATGAGCTTGTATCTTTAAAAATATCACCAGTGAACAAAATACACAGTATTTTCATTATTTATAGTTTATTAAAAAATTAAATAAATCCTTTTATCAGTGTCTAAAAGCCTCAAAAATAAATACCAAAAAATCCTACCTGGTAATAAACAAGATCAGGAGTATCAGGCGCGACGGTCCAAACAAGCTTAGCAGGTTCTCCTTGATCACAATCAAGCCTTAGGGTGTCGAAGAAGCTGGCAAAAGTAAGGGAATTTTCGCTCATATCAACAGTTTTGTGAGCCCACTCACAATACCGTCCAGCAGCAGTAGGATAAGGATACCCTTCATCGTTCCAATCGACTCCCGCGAAAACCCGCTCGTCTCTCTGCTGCTCGTCGGTCTTCTGGCCGAATCCACCTTCTGGACTCGCAGTAATGTACAAAGGATGATAACGCGCTGGATTTGATGGGTCCACGCCGCCCTCCACGATGAAGGTGTAAGTCTGTCCACGTTCTACGGTTATCTCAGGAATCAGGAGGTCGTTTATGTACCATGCGATTCCCCAGGAAGGCTGGCCAGTTATCTTCGAGTAGCCGCGCTTTCCTCCAGCTTGCCCGATTCTTGCGGTCAGGTTGTTCTCGTCTATTATTGTCTCAATTGGCCAGGCGTCCAATTCTATTTCTTCGTTAGGAATTTCGTACAGGGAATTTATACACTCGTGGACGTTCTTTGATGTAAAGTCGATCTTTATGTCTTCGTCTGTTCTGTCACTTTGAGTGTGCGAGTTAGCTTCTCCTCGGCTATTCAGAGTTCCTATTGCTGCTATTATGCTTGTTGCGCCGTTTGGAATCATTCGGTCTTTTTCTGGCTCGTTTGTACTCAATGGTCTCATGTAGGTTACTGAAAAATTTTTTTTATTTGATTTTTATATTTTTATTTGTTTCTTTTATTATTTATTTTAATTTTTTTATCGACGTTCCAATTGACAAATTATCTAACTCTATATTTTTTAGAAGGCAATTCTTTTAAATTTCCACATTAAAATATTCCAAAGAATTATCATACATTTATACTAAATATTAAATTGATTTTTAGACATGGAAAAAAATTAAAAAAAATTTTATTTTACTTAAAGAAAGGATTTTATGAAATTAAGTTAGACAACTTGCTAACAAGAATTAATTTTGATATTATTTGAAGCTTTTAATAAAATTGTTGTAAATAATTTAATTTTAAATATTTACAAAATTAAAGTTATTTTAAAAAGTACCCCTCGTTTTTTTACAATAAAATAAATTTGTTGATAAAATACGAGAGCTTTGACCAAAAATTTTTAAAAATTCTTTCTCACTAAATTTAAACTATTTTTTAAACGCTTAGTCAAAACCCGCTTCTGTGTAACATCAGAATTTCCACCCTTTTAAAGAACTAATGTTTGATATATTATCCGACCCGTGTTTACCCAGTTACCAGTTACTTGTCAAAGGATACTATTTTAGTCTTGTCAATAAAAGTCTATTTATCTCTTTGGATCATTTTCAATGCGCAAGTTTAAAATTTAAATAAAAAAAAAAATTGATTTTAAGTTTCTATTTAATGATTGATAAAGAATTTCCAAAAATTTGTAAATGCAAAATTGCATTTATAGTTTTTACAATTATTGAATATTAAATTTAAAAAAAATTTTCTTTGCAACAATTTATTTTTCTAAAAAATTCAGATATTCTTTTACCTATACATTCTTACAAAAATTTAACTAATTATTATTTAATATTATTTTGCAAAAAAAAATGATTTTATAATTTTTCCAATTTCTAAATATCAATTTTTCTTTAAAAAAAAATTCAGAAATTTTTTTACCAACTAAATATTTTTCAAACAATTTATCAAATTATTATTTAATTAAATTTTGCATTTTTTTCTCCACATAAAAATTTAATCATAATTTCTTAAATCAAACCTTAATGCAAAAAATTAAAAACTCAATTTTTTCTCAAAATTATTAAAAAAAAATTTTTTTTCCATGTAAAATTGCATTAATAATTTTTACAATTTTTAGATAAGAAATTTTTAAAAAATTTTCTTAGTAATAATTTTTTTTTCAAAAAAATTAAGATATTTTTCAAACAATTTAATTTTGGATTTTTTTTCTTAACATAAAAATTTAATTATAATTTCTAACATCAAACTTTAATACAAAAAATTAAAAACTTAATTTTTCCAAAAAAAAAAATCATTTAAAAAAAAAATTTTTTTTTACCTGTAGTAACTCCGTTTTTACGTTCGCCGTCAATAAGAACAGCGTCATTTTTACCCCCGACGCGTTCATCAGGACAAACGCCCCTTTTGCCATCGCACTGAGCAAGGTCCGACAAATAATAATCCTCAGCGAAGAATCTTTTCTTCCTCTTGTCGTACCCAACAACGACAACGTCCCCGCCAGTCATTTCCCTCCTTCCCTCTCGCCCAGACAACCCGAAAGCGATATACTGGTCCTCTCTAATCCTTCCGGAAACGCGAATTTGAACATCCTCGCCCATGAGCTCCCACTGGACCTGGACCCTGCCGTCCAGCAGTTCCTTGCAATTGCTCAGCTCGTTGAGAGTTATCGGCGGCATGGGCGCTATCGGCGGGCTGCTGCTCGTCTAAATTTAAATAAAAATTTAAATAATTAATACTCGGTAAATCCTTGGAAGCTCAATTGAGAGTTTTTAATATTTTTAGCCGGCTCGTAAGTCTACTTACTGGATTATACCACCACGGAGGCTGTTCCAGTCAAAGGAATTACATTTTTTTATTAGTAATTTTTAATTAGTACACAAAATAAAATTAATTATTTTAATTACCGTAATTTTAGTCTGTCCAAGGGCAGGCGGAACGTCTAGGTCTTTCGGGATCATTACATGCCCGAAATTATGCTTGTACTGCACGCACCAAACAGACAACCAATCGATGTCAAAGACAGTTAAATTTCCCGGTAGAACGATTTCAATATCCTCTCCTTGGTAGCCCCGCAGCTTTGTCAGTCTGTGTGCAAAGACAAGTCTAATTAGTTCCTAGTTCTCTCAACCACTACAGAGCTTGTTGACTTAATATTAATTTCAGGAGCTACGATCGTTACCCCTGTTTAAAAAAAAACAAGTATTGGCTTTTTTAAATAACTTTTTATATTATAGCAAAATTATTTGCATTTTATCTTGTCATTTTAGATTTTTTACACTTCACTGGTTTGGAAAAAAAATTTTAGGTTAATAATTTGAGAATTTTTATACAAAATTGATTTTTTTTTTCTGAAACTAGAAAAAAAATTTTTATTCCTTCAGTTAAGAATTAAGGGACACAACAGTGTTACAGCCTAAAAAAAAAGGCGATTTTTGGGAATTAAAATATAAAAAATTTTTTTTTTTATTTTTTTTAATTTTTTAAGAGTATATTAATACATATTTTAAGAATATACAGTAAAATTTTTAAAGAAAAAAATTAAATGTTTTTGGTCGAAAAAAAATATCAAAATTTTTATCGATGTTTTTTAAAAAAAAGTTAAATTTTGGTCTGCCAAAATTCGATTTTTGATCAGATCAAAAATCTAGAGGGTCATCGTATAGAGAACTATGTACAGAAGATGCAGAAAAAAATTGGGTAATGATCGGATCATTTGTTTTCGAATAATCACTCTAGCAAATTCGAAAACTGCTGTTCAGACTTGAATTTTTTTTAAAAAAAAAAAAAAAAATTCTTAGCGAAGAAGTCTTTCAGCAAACTTGCATTTAAAAATAAAACCATTGTCCATAAATTTTCTAAAAGTAATTTCAATTGACTCGGCAGCAATTAGAGCTCCTTATATTAAGTAACTACCATCCACATCTACATATATTTATTATACACAGTAGGTCTATAAATATATAGGAAAGTATATAGATATATAAAGGTATATCTTTACCCTCCAACTTCATTGGGAACTTTAAAGCCCATTGTGTTGGGTTCTGGCCCCGTTCCAACCCAGAAGTAGGCATCGGGTCCAGCTCCGTCGTAATGTAGGTTCGGTATGTACAGAGTTTTGCTATCTAGGATACTTATGTTTCCGCTCCGGAGTCCGTGAGCCAGCCGGGAAAACTCGGGCAGCACTCGCGGCCGTGGAATTTCAAGATGCGCCGGGAATACGATGTCCCCGAAATCGACCTGCAAAATAAATCATCATTAAATTACTATTAACATTCATATTACAATTTATATTACACTGTTTATTTTTATAAGTCGTATTTTTCTATAAATTCTCTCTATAATAATTTATTTATTAGTTATGTTAATAATTTATGATTTTTTATTTTTTACTACAAAATTTATCAACAAAACTTAAAAACAAAATAATATTTATCAAAATTTAGTTTAATTTTTCAGTCAAATTCTTTTAAAAATATAATTTATATTTACAAATTTAAACTTTAGATAAAGTACACGGTAAGAACAAGATTACACTGGATATCATCCTAGATTATACTGAATATAAAAAAAATTTCAGATAGTAGCTAGTATAATCCAGATTATAATGAGCACAATCCAGATTATAATGGGCATAATCCAGATTATAATGAGTATAATTCAGATTATAATGAGTATAATTCCGATTATAATGAGTATAATCTGAAATTTTTTTTTACCACAGATATCACTGAGTATAATCTGGGATGATATCCAGTGTCATATTGTTCTTTCCGTGTATCTGAATTAAAATTTATTTCAATTAAAAAATCCACATTTACTCTGCTAAAAAAAAAAAAAAAATTCAATATTTGATTTTTTCACTCCAGAATTTTAATTAAAAATTCACTCCCGACTTTTCACAGTGTATAACATTAATCTTATCACTTATGATAAGCACGACTTATATTATAGCTTCAAAGTAGATCGATTTGTCAATTGCCGATGTGGAGGGTCAGGACAGATTTTCCCCGCGGTCCAAGTCGAGAAGTAACAAAATAAAAAAAATAGGGAGCGAAACTCACTAAAGGGAAAATGAAGAAATTTATTCTTCCCGGTTTAGTTTTGTCGGGAGTTGAAATCTAACATAATTCAATGTTAGGAGTTATATTAGTGTAACCCTGATATGATAGTTAGATCGTTTATCTGGTAAGCCGGATTTTAGTACCCTGGTATTACAGGGGCGTCCCTTTAAGGGAACTTTGTCAGTTTTCCCCGTAGTCGGCATATACTGTGAATATAATGTAATGTAATGTAATAGAGAACAGTCGAGCAGTAGGCAAGTGATCTATCCTCAGGCATCAGGCACTCGTTGACGCCCCTGCAACCATTATTCGAGGGGAGTCGCTGCCAAGAGCTCCTCCACCCTCTGAATCCAGTCTAGTACAGATACTGAGCCAAATCAGTGTATATTGGGATATAAGGACCTATATGGATCCTCTAAGAGCATTTATATTTAATTATTTTTTTTTTTTATATCATCGCCGAAAGCTGGCCCGGTTAAGATAAACCGCTTATGCTACAAAAATAAACCAACTAACGATTATTTTATTTTTTTCAATTATTGCGATTTTTATTTCGAAATAAATTGGTGATTAAAGATTTTTTTTTTTTTAACACTTTAGATTTTTTAATAGAATTATTAAAGTTACAATTTTTATTTAAAAGTTTAAATGATGTCTTAAAAATTTTACTTTTTAATTTTTATTGTAAGTAAAAAGCTTACACTAAATTTATAAAAAATTTTTATTTAGATAGAAATGTATAGATAAAAAGATTTAACAAAAAAGATTGTTTATTTTAAGTAAAAAAAAATTTAATATGGAAAAAAAATCAGGTCAAAAAATATTTAGAATTTTTTTGGTCTAAAATAATTTTTAAAAAAGAAAAATTTTCCGTTTTTTTGATAAAAAAAAATACTACAAAAGCGTAGACATACGCTTTTATAAATTTTAAACCAAGTAAGAATTTTTTTTTTCAATTCAATTCAAAAAATTTTAAAAAATTGTTTACAATCCAAAAACTAGATCAAAGTTATGAAGATCAAATTTAAAATTAAATTTTCTGCGCGCGCATCCCGCCATTTCATGAAAGCCCGCCATTTTGTCAAATTTACAATCTTTCAACTTCTTTTACGCGTTTATTCAATTAATCTGCGTGTAAATTTTTTTAAACTCACATTTTTATGTAAAAATTAATTAACATAAATTTTTTTTACGAAAAAAAAATTTTTAATTTTTAAAAAAATTCTACTTTTACAAAAAAAATATTTATTCAAAAAAAAAAATAAAATCCAATAATAAAAAACGTTAGATTGTTTATTTTAAGCAAAAAAAAAAAAAATACAAAATTACCGAAAAAAAATAGGTCTGACTAAAACAGAAATTTCTACTTAATTTCTTCCGTAAAAATTTCTAGAAAAAATCAGACGATGAAAAAAAAAACAAATTTCAATAATAAAAAATGTTAGATTGTTTATTTTAATAAAAAAAATACAAAATTACCGAAAAAAAATCAGGTCTGACTAAAACAGAAATTTCTACTTAATTTCTTCCCTAAAAATTCTAAAAAAAAAAATTTCCCGAAAAAATAAGACGATGAAAAAAAATTACAGCATATATGAAGACAAATACCCTTCGGGAAGATGACATAGGGTGAGGTTTAATGGTTGTGGCCCTAACGAGGCGCCAAGTAGTCTCAATTTCGTGATATCAGTCCAGTGTCCACTCTCTGGGGAGCTGTAATCTTCCATAACACAGAACAAAATTTTTCGGCGTTCCAACAACTAATGTCCCATAAAATGTTTCGGTAATTTCTCGACTTGTAAATAACTAAAAGATTAAATAAAACTATAATGCAGTGTAAGTACATTAAGTAGACAATATAAGGGGAAAGAAAGAGAGACATTGCAGCTCGAGAGAAGCATAAAGCTGTGCTTCCATTCGAATCATATTTATATATAAAATAAAATAAAGTACACTCGTGTCAGAATATAACACACAGCCAGCGACTAAATTTATTCGTGATGGTTTTCTTATCATATCGGTACGAAAGTGGAAAGTGGGCGTCGCCAAAGCTCGGAGTTACCTGGGAGAACTTTCGCAAGCTCTCGGCCAATAGGACTAGCTCCCGGGTCGAATACCACGATAGCTTCGCAAGCTCCCTCTGCGCGCGCACTTTTACAAGCAACTCCTTTCATGAGGGCACAAAAATTATAACTTTTGCTCGCTGGTTTGCCCACCAAAGAAAACTAATATATATATATATATATATCTATATATGTAGATAGATTTTAAAGGTAGGGGTTGCAAAGAAGAAATGATGGCAGCTGAGGTTCGTGGTCAGACTAGCGCAACGTTAACTTTGCTCTACTTTGCCTCTGAACTTTTTTATTTTTTTTCTTTTGCCCTTGCAAGCTCTACTAACTCTTGTTTGCCGCCATCTTTTTTCTCTTTTTCATAGACTATATACCGTGACACATTATTCCAGACAGGGTGAACATCAATGTGCTTATGCACTTTTACACTCGCATAAAAATTCACATTAGTGTGTTCTGCCTATTGTCAATTTATCAAAATAACCATAAACATCTAGCATTTTTTTTTTTTTTAAATTCTCGTTTTATGTCAATCATTGTTGAACGCGTTTTTACTGGAAAATTTTTCCGAGGAATTTAAGTCAAATTGGTTGCGATAAGTCTGCAGTTTAGTTTATATTTATGAGGGAAGATGGTTAGATTTTGATTCGTTTTATTTTATTATTCAAAATTTTAACTTTTGTTGAATTTATGATTAAAAGATAAAAAATAGAATATTAAATTTTTTTTAAATTGTATTTTTACGATTTTTTCAAAATTTAGTTCAGAATTTTTATTTAAAAATTTTTAAATCCTTGGGTAAGTTTTAGAATTTAAAACACAAATTCTGGGAAAAAGAGGAGAAATAAATTAAAATTGATAGATTTTTTTTGTAGGAACTCATAAATAGTTTCAAGAAATTTTAGTTTTGAATTTAAAACTCAAATTCTGGAAAAAGGAAGAGAGATCAATTAAAATTAATACACGGAAAAAAATAAACTGTTAAATTTACTCGGATTTTGGTTAATTTTTATAGTTTCAAACAGCAAAGCGGATATAGGGGTGGTAAAAATATAAATATTACAGAACTTGATGTAGAAAGTGTGTAAGAGCCACAATTTATAATTTAATGTCGAAAATAAGTGATTAGTAGCTGTCACTATTGTAAATAACGACTCGGTCATCTTAAAAAATTACAGTTTTAGGAGAAAAATGTCTTACTCTGGGAGCACAGTAAAAAATTTTGTGTTAAAAATTTTTATGTTAAATATTTGACAGAAAAATTTTTAACAAAATTTTTTACTGTGAGAATTTAAAAATTGAAACAGTAAAAATTCTACTTTAAAAATATATATATTTTACCAGTCCAAGCAAGTCAATAATTATAATTTGATTTTTAGCGTTGCGTTTAAAATTTACCATTTTACTTTGTAAATATTGACATTGCTTGTATTAAAAATTTTATACTTTTTAAATATTTTTTAGCTACAAAATAATAAATATCAGTCAAAATTCTTAATTATTATACTTAAAAATTTCAGACATTTACGTAACAAATATTACTGTTTGAAAAAGTATTTTCTTCCATGTAAAAAATAAATTGTATCATTTAAATGATAAATATTACATAGTGATTATTAAAATCCCGATTTTACAATTTGAAATGGTAATTTTTCGCAGTTGATTATTACTTACTACAAATCGACTATTATTTATTACAGTTTATATTTTTCCGTGCATAATTTTTTTCATATCTTCAAAATTTGAATTTGAACCTTTTGAAACTCATAAACAGTCTCAATAATTTTAGTTTTGAATTTAAAACTAAAATTTTTGAAAAAATAAATTAAAATTGATAAGAAAATAAAATTCTCTATAAAACAAGTCCTCATTCTTTTCATATCTCCAATATTTCACCTAGAATTGAGTCTTTAAACTCACACTTGACATTTAAAACTTTAACACTCCATAAATTACATCCCACTTGATTAATTCTCAGTTAAAAAGTGCTTGAAGCTATAATAATAATAATTATACCTGTAACTTATAAAAAAGCTTTTTATCGACAACACATAACACCTACACAACTGTCTTGATGAGTTTTATTCGTCAAAAATAAATATTAAAAAGTTTTTATTAATCTGGAATTTGAAACGCGAGTAAGTGGGCGATGATCATTATGCGGGTGGTTTAATGGTCAAAGGTCAGTCGTAGGCGACGCTTGAAAACGCTTTCTGAAATGCCATTAGCGCAATTGCGATTAGTATTGTCTCTGGGTTGAAATTCTCTTTGTTTACCGTTTACTCGGTATTAATATTAATATTTTATTTGAGTACTTTTGGCCGGAGCTATCATATGTCAGCTCGGTCGAGTGTTTTATTGAAGCTCGTGGGTGTAAGCGTTAAAAGTTCAATTTTTAAAAAGGTTGCAGGTCACTCGTTTTTTATATTTGCTTTGGAATTTGTCGGGATTTAAATTAAAAATATAAAAAGCCCCAAATCAAATAGTGTGATACGATATGTTCTATTTTTGTTGAAGATTAAATATTTTCATGTTTTTTAGTGACTTATTTTTATCGCTTGTTTGTATGTCTAAAACGAGCTTGCGGCGTACGCTTTTTTTTTTTTTTTTTTTTTTTTTTTACGGGACTTTTATATTAATTACATTTACGATACTTGTCATGAGATCAAATACTATTTTTTTCTTTTTTTTATTATTCAACTTATTCATTTATTTACAAACACAATTTTTATTTTTCCTTTCTAGAGTTTCAATTTAAATAAATATTTTTATGGAATTGTTTTTTTTTCTTGAAATAAAAAATTAATTCGAATAATAAAAATCAATTTTTTCTATGTTGGCTTTTTTGGAGAGTATTTAGAAAATTTTTATAATTAACATAACTATAAAAGTAATATTAAAATCGGCCGGACAGATTGATCCCTTTCTGGTTGGTGTTTGCCCGGCCAGCATCGACCGGTTTCGCTGGATGTCTGCGTGAATGTCGGATTCCATTTACGCTTGCGCATTTAACCACCACTAGCATAGCACAACTTATTCGCGACCGAATAGACTCGTACAATGTTTTATAAAATCGAGAATCCAGAACCAGAGGGATAAAAAAGAAAGAGATGGAAAAATGTTCATCCCTCTTCACCGTTTCTCTGATTCGACATTATTCGCGATCGCTACTAAATCTCTGCTACTATTATACGTTGTGCCCGAATAATTCGCCGGCACAGAGCACAGGAAAAAGGCTACTCGAGTCCGAGCTGAAGTCTTTCCTGCAATCCTCCAGGTAAACCACTTCCAAACTCAAACATCCTTTTAGACTAAAAAAACAATTGTACTAATAATTTATGTTTGTTCATCGGTATTTTACTTTTTTTTTTTATTTTATTTTTTTTTTGTTATCAAACTTTTCCAATGAAAAGTCTTTTTCTATTTTTGCCCAAAAAAGTCAACTTGAATCAAATAAAAAATTTTGAAGAATTTTATCTTCATCTTGATTTAATAGTCAAATATATTTATTTGATCTTAGACCCAAAGCTCCCTCAAGGCCATTGATAAACAATGAATTTTTTTTTTTTTTAATAATGACTTTTGTTAAATTGCACTGTACTTTCTTAACTATTGACAATTTTGAAGTTATAAGCTCATCCCGATGTTACACTCATCAAGAGCTTTCATTTGAGTACCCACATTAATTTTTGATATATTTTTTATATATATACATATATATAATATATATTTTAAAGATATAAGCTCATCCCGATGTTACACTTATCAAGAGCTTTCATTTGAGTACCCACAAGCATTTTTGATATATTTTTTATATATACATATATATAATATATATAAATATATGAAAAATTGATGTGGGTACTCAAATGAAAGGTCTTGATGAGTGTAACTCGAGGATGAGCTTATATCGTTAAAAATGTCAATAGTTCACAAGATACAAGGTATTCTCTTCATAATATAGATTATTATAATCATTGAATTTTTAAATCAGGAATTTTTCTTGAGTCAAACAATTTTTTTTTTTTAATATTTGTCTCGTTAAAAATTTCGTAACAATCAAATTTATAATTAAAATAAAACTTGGAATAATTTTCTTGATTTAAAAATAAATTTTCATCAAGAACCAAGTCAATTTTTTAATTAATGTAAATAAAATATTCTATTAATGCAATTTTTTTCTTGTCCTCGATCTACTAAAATCTGAAACTAAAACAAGCAACAAATATGTATTGAGGTAAACATTTAATGCGTGAATAAATGACTTGAGGCATTTGCTCTCATTTCCGTGGTGGTATCTAGTTTATTGGCCACACAGGAGCCTTGAAGATATGCCGCTGGCTATTAATATCTATAAATGGATATTAGTTGGTTCCCGGCGCAAGAAGAGATGTTTCAGGGACTGAACTCAGAACTCAGAACTCAGAACTCGGAACTCAGGAGAACGTGGGTACACAGTAGTAGTGTGCTATGTGTGTACTTTGCATACATGTATATGTTTATGTATATTGCGGATGGTGTATTGTATGCTCGATACAAAGGAAGAAGAGTAGATGGGGCGTTGCTTCCTGGTCCACTCGGTGCCACCAACAGTCTCCGGGGCGTTCTCGACTCAGACGCTGCTTAATTAACGCGTCATCATTGATCAAGGGGAAACTTTAAGGGTCGTTCCGGTATGACTTTCCAAAGACACAGACATTATACTATTGTGCGCCTTAATTATTTCCATATAATTTCAAATGCAACACACACTGTCTACTTTGTCTACTTTGTCTCCTTCCTCGTCCTGGATTTTACTTTCTTTATTTTTTTTTCATCCTCAAGAAGATAATACGCTTTTGAGAACAAATTTCTTGAACTAAGACATAATATTCTCTTTAATATAATAATTCTACGGCTCACAATGCAAAGCATTGGCATTAGCAAGTGCTCTTAATTTAAAAATTTTTATTTTATTATTAATATTCCGAGATATAAAATTTTTAAATTGATCTTTCTAAAACATTTTGCATTTTTGGAAACTCATTTTTAATATTTAAATTGACGTATCTTCTGAACCATTGAAGATAAAAATTCCGTCTAAATTTTGTTAGAAAGATTAGATCTTAAGCTTCAATTTCATTTTTGTAATGATCAACTTCCGACCAATAGTTTCCAAGTTATAAAATTTTAAAAAATATTCAAATCAAAAAATTCTATTTTTGGAAACTGACTATTAATCTTTAAACTTCCATATCTTGTAAACTATCAAAGATAAAAATTCGGTCTAAATTTTTTTAGAAAGATTAGATCTTAAGCTTGAATTTCATTTTTGTAATGATCAACTTCCGACCAATAGTTGTCGAGTTATAAAATTTAAAAAAATGATTTTCATAAAACATGATTTAAAATTTTCTTAAATTAATTATTAATCTTTGAATATTCATAACTTTTGAACCATTGGAGATAAAAAATAGGTCGAAATTTTTTTGAATAGATTAGGCCATTAATTCATCTTTACTGCAGAGAAATAAAAAAATTCGTATACCATTAAACAAATAATTAAATAATTAGTTTAAAGTATTTCCAAACTTTAATCACTAATATTTCTCTTCTCTTCTTTTTTTCAATTGAATCAAAGCAAGCTAATGAAAAATTGAACAGTAAAATATGTTATTAATTCTGTTGGTCGATACTGTATAATTCTTCTCTCGCGGTAGTTGTATTAAACAGAGTATATATGAAGTTATGGGCGTTTTATCCGGATTAGAGCTCACTAATTCACCCTCTGTCGACACTCGATCGAGATAACTAGATTTTTTGAGAAGCCAAAGGGAAAGGGGGGCCAAGGTTGGACAGCATTCATGGTCAATGGCGCGTGTCAGATGGATACGGAAGCCCCGGAGCAGAGGAGCTCACATTTATACCAACATTCGCACATAAATCTGCCGAATAAGTTCAAGATTAAGAACTAACTTCGAAAAATCGAAGGAATTTAACGTCTGTGTCTTTACCCGAAGATCTGTCACTCTAAGACGGTTTCCATCGACCGTGACCGAGTCTTTTCATATCAATCAGATCTCTTCTCTCTCGAAGAAGCCCTTTTTGTATACATATATGTCTGCACTAAGCGACAAAAGAGAGATAATGCTAGATATGATAGATGAGGATAGAATAGAAGCTAAAAATCAGAGGGTGGATCAAGAGCCAGCGGCTATGAGCCTCAACCATGGGGAAGCTTGCTTGATATCGAGCTTGACAAGAGCTGTCTGTCAGGGTATCCCTGATGATGGGGTTTGGGTAGCTGTATTGTTGTATAAGCCAGATCTTCCAGGACTTTATCCACCAAGGAGAAATCTCAAATGCCAAATCTTTATCGGGATATTTTTAGATCTGATTAATTTCAATCTTCGCTCGATAAAAGCCTTGGGCTTGATATTTACACTGCTTCGATTATCAGCCTTGACCACTTTTTCTCGGTAATTAGCTACGTTAATTTTCTTCTTTGGGAAATTCAGGCGTTAATTCAAAGTTTTGTGGTGGCAATTTATTTTTAGTTAGTTGTTGGAAAGAATTTGTAAATTTTATTAATTTTTAGGCAGTGGAAGATTTTTTTTGGGCTTTTTGGAAATTCGAAATTTTTATATATTTTTTGTGATAAAAAAATTACATTGATTTGAGAGAAAAAATTAATTTAAAGAGTTTCATTGTTGGAATTTGGGTAGAAAAATTTTTGGACAGTTAAATTTTTTAAAGGGAAAATTTTTTGGTAATTTTAATTTTAAATGATATCTAGTTTTTTTTTGAGTTAATTGAAAGGTAAAATGGTTAAAGAAAAATTCTCAGACTCATTTTTCCAGATTTAAATAAATTTTTCTCTGTTCAAATTGTAAAAAATTGAAAAATCTTAATTTTTTAATAAAAAAATTTTTTTTATTAAATGACGCAATTTAAAAACCATTATAAATTTTTTTTTATAAATTTTATATTATTTTTATAACATAAAGAGTAAATTTTTTAAATTAAACCATACAAAAATTCTCGGACTCATTTTTCCTGATTTAAGTAAATTTTTCTCCGTTTAATTTGTAAAAAATTGAAAAATCTTAATTTTTTATTAAATAACGCAATTTAAAATTCATTAAAAAAAATTTTTTTTTATAAATTTTATGTTGTTTTTTTAACATAAAGAGTAAATTTTTTTAATTGAACCATACAAAAATTTTCCGACTCATTTTCCCTGATTTAAGTAAATTTTTCTCTGTTTAATTTGTAAAAAATTGAAAAATCTTCATTTTTTGATAAAAATATTTTTTTTTATAAATTTTATGTCGTTTTTTTAACATAAAGTATTTGAATTTTTTAAATTAAACCATACGAAAATTCTTGGACTCATTTTTCCAGATTTAAGTAAATTTTTCTCTGTTCAATTGAACTAATAAAAATTCTTCTAATTTATTTTCTGAGCTTACGAATTCTTCTGAAAGATCAACTCAAATCTTTTTTTCCCAAGTAATAAAATTAATTGACTAAAAAAGAAAAAAAACTTACGGTAAATCTTCTGCACCAAACAGCGAGCCATCTGATATCGCGTATTTTCTTGCCCTGTGGTAGCTTCAGAACGACGTTTTCGTTGTGATACGCCTTGAGCACCTGCGGTTCTCTGTGAAGAATAAAAATAAAGAAAATAAAAATTCAATTGAATAGAATTGTTAGCAATAAAAAATGGAAAACAGTGACAGCGGAATATAAAAATAATTTAATCTTTCTATTTTCAAGAAGGCACTTATAATCCTAATAAAACTCAATCGTGTTTTTATTTATTTTATAAAAAGATTAAGAAACAGAATAAAGGAATAGAAGAAAGCAAACGGTTATTTTCTTGGATAAAATCCTGAGAGCTGAGAGAAAAGGTCTCGAGGATGTTTACCAAGGGACGAGAGGTTCTTTCAGTAGCCGGATGGAAATCGATTCGCTTTATTTTTTCCAATTATTTAAACAAACAAACTCGAGTTATTATTAACAACAAATATTTACATACCTTCCGGCGTAATTTTCTGGGTACGGAACTATTTCCCCCATTGGAGTCGGCGAAGTCGTGTTCCCGACCCAGAAAAATACGTCAGGTGCAGTTCCATCGTACGTAAATCCTTTTACGAATATCGTTGACTCGTCGATCACGTATACTGTTCCCTTTATGCTGTGAGCGTACGGTTTCAAGTTCCCTACTAGTGTTCCGTAGTAATCTCTTCCTTTCTTCTTTGCGCAGGAACCTGGAACAATAGTATCAGATATATGTTAGAAATTTATTTTTAGGTCATTTTTTTAAAAGTCGGCTGTTGCAGTACACTAAAAAAATTTAATTTAATCAACAGAAAAATTATTTAAATCAGGAAAAAAAATTCTTTAATTAAGTTAAAATTCATTTGAACCGACATAAATTTCTTAATTTAAAATTTTTTTACTTAAATTCAGAAGATTAAGTTTTTTTTTTTAATTTTTTCCTTGCTTCAAATTAATTTGTACACTGATAGAAAAAATGATTTGACTCAAGAAAAATTTTTTTTTCAAAATCACATTCTTATTTTAAATAGTTCAATTCTCTTAATTAAGAAAGTGGTTTTTTTTTTTTTTTTTTTTTTTTTTTTTTTTTTTTTTTCAAGTTAAACGGTAATATTGGTTCAAGATATTACCGATTTGTTCCAAGTATGGCCCAATTCTTGAATAAAGATATTATTTTACTTGTTTCAAGCATTTAAATTCTTGTATTTTTGTTATTCTCTGTATTAATAAATATTTTTTGGGATATACACGGAAAAAACAAGATTTAACTGGTTTCCATGTCGGATGGAACCCAGTTCCATCTATAGTGAAAAAATGTACAGATGGTAACTACTTCTATGTAGATTGTAGTGGGAACAATCTTCGTTGAACTAAACTAAAATATCGAGTGTGGCTTTTTATTTTATTTTAATTTAGAGGAAGGGATTAATTAGCAGTTTCTATCTGTCTTAATTTTTATTTAACGTGAAAAGTTAGGATTCGTGCGGCCGTTTTTTTTTTTTTTTTTTTTTTTTTTTTTTTGTATGAAGAAGAAGAAGAAATACTGTTATAAATATGGATCTCTGTTTGTATTAGTATATTTGGCGTTGTTTTTACAAACAATAAACCGCATATTAATCTTGAGACTAGACTGACGTGAATGGAAATCCTACCACGTCATAACCATTACAACCCTCATCCATTCCGTTATACAGTCGATGCATCGCTACCTTTAGACAAAACATCCAGATGAGATGTAATACTGCTAAGAGGAAAACATGTGTGCAAGACATTTAATCTTTTGTTCAGAATTTTTTTTTTTTTGCTTTTGCTCGATGGAATAAGTGGGTGAAGATTTTTTGTTAAGAAAATTTAATTTTATAAAATTTTGCCGTAAAAAAATTAATAAGGAAGAAAAAAATTTTTTATTAAATTGAATCTTATAAATAATAAATAAAATTATTCAAGTCATAAAAAAAAAAAATAAATTGAAAATATTTGAAAATAATGCAAGAACCGATCGAAAAAATGTATAATATAAATATCTGTGATATTAATATACAGACACGTATGCAGATAAAGACCGTAAAATGAAAATGTAAAAGGGATGATGATAATAACAGTGGACACGCGCCACATACAATCCCCGAGGGCTGTATTATATTCACGTAGCAGTTTGTAATAGGGGAGAAATTTGAGAGGCGAAACCTACTATACTCTTTTGTCCCGTCCATTTTATAATTTATATTGACTAATGACATTTTTAGGTGCTAATGGATCGTTAATAACCCCACACAAATCGCCCGCTCAATATTTAACTAAGCCGTTTAATCAGATTCTGACATATGAATGTTTAAATAAAAATAAAAAGAGCATCCTTACCTCTATTAAATATTTAACATTTTAATTTTTTTATCTCAGTGTAATCATAGAGTAAATATATTTCATGTTCGAGGAAAGTAATTAAGGGAAGAATTTGTTCATTTACTTTCTTCTAATCTGGCATATAAAAAGTAAAGGAGGCTTGAATTTTAAAGTCAAGATTCTCTTTACTTATGCTTGGACGTTAACGAGACTAACCGAATTCATTTAGCGATGGTCTTTTTGGTTCCCTTTATTTTATGTACGTGAAAAGGCTCGGATGAGTAAGATAAAAAGAAGCTAAACCCAAAGAGAAAAATAAGAGTGAGGGTGGCACGTTGATTTTAATCAAGATATGGCCAGAGACGACTAAGGCCAGATCGAGCTTATCGATTTTTCCCAAGTGCCCAACGACAAACTTTTAACCACCACTCTTATTTTTTGCTGCACTTTAAATTTAAATTTCAATTCCCGCCAGAGCTTAAAGATTTTATTTTCGGTAAATAATCGTTATCATTATCATTAACAATTTTTTCATTCATTTCAACACATTTTAAACATTTTCATACAAAGTTATTGAATTTTTTAAAGTAAAAATGATTTTTAAAAAATTTACAACATCCAAGACTCGAACCTGGATCTCCTGACTCGGTAGTTTACAAGTGCTATGAAATTGGGAGAGCAGATTCGAACCCTGGCTTGCTTCAAATAGCCGTTCATTTTTTTAAGATTATTTTTACTTTCAATAATTTTAATAATTTAATAATTTTGTATAAAAAAATATCTATACATTTTTTTTAATGAAAAAATATATAAATAACATCACACTAAAAAAAATGTTTACTAGATTCAAGAGAAAAAATTTTAAACCAAGAAAATCATTTTGAAAAAAAAAAAAAAATTTTTTTGAGTCAAGAAATTATTTTTGATTGGAATAAATTTTTTTGATTCATTTTTTGCACGCCTCATAAGCTAAGCGAATGAGGTTGTGCTCTACACTCGCCTTACAAAAATCAAGGGATTTTTTTTTAAATTAAAATTGTCTCTATTTATTTTCTATCGCACTTGTAGAACAATATTTACATATAATTGTAATGGAAAAAAACTAATTTCAACGCTTACAACATTTAGCTTTTTAATAAATAAAAAAAAAAAAGGTTTAAAAAAATTATTACACGAACCGCGAATGGCGCGAAAGATTTAAAAGTATTTTTTGTATTTTATTTTAATCAATTTTTTTTTATGAAAAATGAAATTTTTTGTCAGTGCATCAATTTGGAAGATATGTATCTTGAAAATAAAAATATTAACACACAGAAAAAAAAATTTCTTGCTCTAAAAAATTAAAAAAAAAAAAAATTCTAAAATTATTTTGAAGGAAAAAAATTTTTTTAACGAAGAAAATTTAAAGCTTTTTTTGTCTTTCTTGCGCCGAAAAAATTCACCCTTGAGTCAAGAATTTTTTTCTCTTTTTATCGTCTACGAATAAATAATAATAATTATTATTATTATTGTTATTATTTACCATCCAAAAGTTAGTCGCTTAGTTTCAGACAAGTTAAAATAAAACATCACATTTTGTACGTACAAAGGTTGGATTTTAGACTTATGTCTTATCTCTTAAGAACAACTTCCGACTCGTTGGACATCATATCCGGTTATACACTCTTAGAAACTCTTACTCTTCCTGTACTCGGTACATTTATACATTATATACGTGCCTTATGCCCAGGAATTCTATCCTCGAGTATATAATACAAAGCAAAACTCTTATAGATCGGATTACGAGATTTGAGATACTTGTAATCCCAAGAAAAAGCTTCTGACATAATATATCTCCGTCATACGTATTTTTATTTTATTTTTATTATTTTTTTTGGACTTATTAACAATCTCACTTATTAGCATTTATCATTTACCTTTTTGTCGCTACTAATCTTGCCCTTTGTCGTCGATTTCAGAGACAGAATCAAGGAATTGTATTGTTTCATTGTAGGATTTAAATTTAATGAAAGAGACGTTTGAGCTTTGCTGAGCAGACAGGAATAACAAAGGCTTTTTGGAAGTAAATTTCCTGGGAATTGTATATATAATTTTTTTTTTTTTGGTTTAATTACAAGTTTAGAGTCATGAAAAAAAATTTTTTCGGGAAGTTTTTACTTTATTTTCTTAATATTAATTCAAAAATTTTTAATTCATCTAAAATGTCAAGTAAAAAAATTTATTTAAATTAATAACTCTTATTATTCTGAGTAAGTTAATTAATTATTATTTTTAATAAAATTATTATTATCAATAAAAAAATTGCGCAGTTTATTACGCAATGCTAATAATTATCAAAAATTACTGGAGTAAAATTCGAAGGTAAGTGAATTTCATCATTAATTTAGTGATATTAATTGATACAATATAAAATATTTTAGTTTTAATTAAAAATGTTTTTATTAAAAATCAGATTCCAATTTTTATGGGAAAATCTATTAGACCCTTTGATTTTATCACAATCCAATTAATTGGACTTTTATCCTTAAAAGGACTTCTTAATCTCAAAATTAAATCGATCAAGTATTTTGTTCAATATTTTGTAAATATAAACATAACAATTATAAAATGTATATTTAAAATTAAATTAATCTTTTTTAGTGAGTAAATTTCATTTTGTTATTTTCTAATTTTTTATATAAATTAATTTTTAGACGATTTTACGACTTTTTAGCCACTACATTTTTGAGGAAACTCTTTTTAAATTGTTGAAAAATTATTATCGGACAATTTTAAGATTTTTTAAGACTATTTTAAGACTCTTTATAGTAATTTTCCCGAGCTGTCGCTGTGATATCGTCTTATTTTCATAACAAATTCGAGAACCAAATTTCAAAAATCTGCTCTCAGAATTTTTTTTGGCATTTTAAAAAAGTCTTGGTTTGTGTCACGTTTAAAATCTTAAACAATCGACAATTTTAAGACGATTTTTTTACACGGGATTCAACACTTAAAATTGAAAAAAAAAATTTGAAAGGTAAAAGGGTGTATGTCTTTAATTATACGCCCTTTTACTTTTAAGTAGTACTTTTCTTAAAGCTAGAAGGGCGTAAGTCTTGAGATACGCCTTTTCAGCTTTAGTATACTAACTTTTTTTTAGTATCAAAAATTTTTTTATACGCCCTTTCACCACAAATCCCTATTAATTCTTAGCTATAAGCCCTTTTACCCTTAAGCACGCGAAATATTAGTGGATAAAATTTGTAAAAATATTAATTAATTAAATTGTCAATAATAAATATTGTGACAAAAGCGCGCTCGATTTTCTACGTAGAAAAAAAAAATTAACTTGAATCTAGAGTAAAATTCTTGAACCAAAAAAATAATTTTTAATTTGAATCAAGACGAAAAATTTTTAAATCAAATAAAATGTACTTAAATCAAGTGAAATTTGTTAGTTTAAGAATTTTTTAACTCAAACCAAGAAGATGAAATTCTTCAAAATAATTTACTTGATTGAAGTAAATTTTTTTTTCTGTGTAGTATTATAAATAAATAAAAATGACAAATGTTGCATTATCTTAAAAAAATCCCCCGTAAGTCGTTATCTTGATGAGAATCCCCCGTGATTGGCACTAAGTGAAGTGAATTCCGTTGAAGAGTAAAAACGAGAGACATATCGATGGATTACATTCCCCGTCCTCTTTTAAACTCATTGCATTGATCTCTCGAGATTGAAAGACACACAAGTATGAGCGAAAATATAACGAGCGTAGTCGGTGGGGCGGCTGTGGCCGAGGGGGTGAGTCTTAATGCATTTGGTGGAGCACCCAGCCAGGACGGTACGCATCAACAGCCACCCTTTTCGCAAGCTCGGCATTCAACCTCTCATCTACCGTCATCTTCATCTCTATTCCATCTCCATCTCCATCTCCGTCGGCCCCATCGCTTTCGCACTTGGGGCCCACTTCCATTCACCCGCTCCACTCCACTTCACTTCACTTCCATTCTTTCCACCATCAGACCATCACCATACCTAAATTACTATTTTTACATTGTACATCTTCCACACACTCTGATATTGATATTATATATTGATAACAAACTTTCATTTAAATCGGCTAGATCTCACATATGATTTTACCAAATCCATTTGCTTTGCATGTTTATGTCTTTGTTAAATATTCTCCAGCGCATTTTTCATCCATCGCTATTGTTTTAAATGTATTGTGACCCACAGTGCAATTTTATTGTTTAAAATAATAAAAGGCTTTAAAGAAATACGCGGGAGTGAGAGTGCCGCTGCTGAAAGTAGGCCATGGCTCTACTGTGCCCCTCTTATTTTTTTTTTTTTTTATTTTTTAAGAATAATAATAATAATAACAGTTACAACTAATGTACCGAGATTTTTTTTTTATTGAAAAAAAAATTTTTCTACTTTTAAATTTGGAAAAAATTTTAATGATAAGAAACCAAAAATTTTGGAATTATTCCAATAGAAAAAAAATTTTTTTTTTTTTTATTTTATTCAAAAATTTAGACCCTGAAGCCAAAGCTCCCTAAGGGCCTTACATTAATTATACAAATAATCCTAGCATTCATACAATCCACAAGGCGCGAAGACATTTAACATTAATAAAAAATAAAATAATAACATTAATAAAAAAAAAATAAAATAAAAAAAAAACAAATAAAAAATTTGTTAAGTTAACAAATGTTTAAAAATATTAAAAATAATTATGAGCTGTGATAAAATTTGGTATTTTACATTTAATAAATCTTTTAGTTAATAAATTATAAGAAATATTTGTTTGTTAGGAATTTAATTTCCTAGAAAAAAGATTTTTTTGTATCTCTTATTGTTTTAAACAGAATTTTTATTAAAAATAAAAATTAAAAATTTTGGAATAAAAATTAGAGCTGAAATATTGAAGATAGAAAATAATAATAAGAAAACTTTTTTGCTGGAAATTTTTATACAAAAAAGTTTCTAATCTACTTTTTTGTATCTCTTATTATTTAGACATAATTTTAGTTAAAAGATAAAATTGTAAACATTTAAAATTTTTAATTTATTTTAAAGCTCAAAATTAAAGAAATTTTTTTTTTTTGACAATCCGCCAGTTTTTTTAAAAGACTCCCTAGAATTTTCTACAAGAACTAAAAAAAAATCAATTTTTGCAAAGAAAAAAAAAATTACATGATTAAAGTTAAAAATCATTAATATGTTTGACATTTTCTAAACATTTTTGAGTAATTCAATCCCTTAAGATAAAATCTTGGACTCTATTTCAAAATAACTTAATGTCAAAGGTAATACTTGGAGATCGACTTCTATTCCGGCTGCCGGATGGCCTTTATTTATAATGTTGACGCCTCTTTGATCACAGAAAATTGAAAACCTGGATCTGAAGATTATAAATAAATCGACAATAATTTTATTTGAAATACATACATAATCTCACAATTTTTCTCCGTAATTTCTTTGAAATTTTTAACAAAAATTCAAATTTAAAATATAGACATAAATAATTTAAACTTAAAATTTTCTTCACGTAAAATCACTCCAATTTTCTTGAATATTTTATTTGATCAAATAAACTTTTTATTTCTTCTAGAAAACAAATCTACGCAATAAAAATTTTTTGACACCGATAAACGAGATTTATGATTCACTTACAGAGAATTGATCATAAATCTTTGTCATCTTCAAACTTTAGTTAAGAAAATTTAAAAGTTACAGATTTTTTTCTATTACTATTCTTATTATATCCGATGATTTTCATAATTTTTTAGCAAATAAATTATCAAATAAAAAATTAAAATTTTATTAAATTTCAATTAAATAAATAAATTAAAATTCTAAAGCCTTAAATCAATATTTTATACAAAATTTTTACAATAATAATTAATTAAAAAAAAAAAATCTTAAAAAAATAATAAAATTTCAATAAAAATGATTTTTTGAATTGAAGCTTTCAAAAATTTTATTTATTACATATTTTAATAATCACAAAGTCGCATCTCCTAGTAGTCCCCCCAAAAAAAAAAATCAATCAATATTTCCCCATAAAAAATGCACAACTCTCTATTTACTTCACATAGTTCACTAATAAATTATTCCGCATCCTCATAAAAAGTATCAATTGAACTAGATACTCTACACTGTGGTTTATTGCAAAATAATCCATTTTAATCTTCTATTAAAATCACAAGTGTTGAATAATTGTAAAAAAAACTCACCAAAATCAGCGCCGAGGAGAAGAAATAGCAACCAGAGCCAGAGGATCTCCATTGTTTCTTGTTTAAGGTCCGGGCGATGTCTTGTTATTATTTAATACAACCGAACGGCACTTCCAGGTCACTCTACACACTCTTATTAAATCTTATGTATATGTAAGTGGGATTACACATAACCACGTTAAATCACAGATATAAGACACACGCATCAGCGTACAACCGAGGACATCCTCGTCCTCTCTCTTTTGATCTCTTTACTTTTATTTTTATTTTTATTTATATTTGTATTCAAATTTTTTATTATTATTTTCATCGAATGAGATTCATCTGGCTCCGGGAATTTAAGACCACCGCGAAGACACCATTGACACTCGCTACTGATCTATCAACAAATTTTTTAAATAATTATTATTATTATTATTATTATTATTTATGATGGTAATTAGGATGGAGTTTTAGAAATAACTTGGACACTTCCGACGATCGCCGAAGATTTACTACGAGTGACACCTCTGGAAGTGAAAGGGTTTTCATGCGGGATACATTTATACACTGAAAAAAAAAAAAAAAAAAATAAAAAAAAAAATTGAACC